>MCJB01050301.1:0-46023 GCA_002018475.1 Nicotiana obtusifolia
AGAAGGAGAGAGAAGCAAGAGAGAAGAAGAAAGATAAACTTAGAGATAAACAGTTTGCTGCTCTACAAGAGCAGATCAAATCTCTCTTGGCTTCTGGCGCTTTTCCTATTCCCCGATCACGGGAACCATCGCCGGATGGTCAGTCTGATGATGGCAATTCATCCGGCGATGGCGATGATGATGTAGATATGAGTTGACCTTGAATTGTAATAACAACTTATATAATGCATAAGTTCATTTGAACTTTAAACCTTATTGTTGTTTAATATTGTTGTTTAATGTGTTGTTTATTGTAGTTGTTAGTATCGTTGTTGTTTGATGTAGTAGTTCTTGTTGTTGTTGTTGTTGTTGTTATAATGGTTTCAATGCATATTTTAGGAATTTGGTAAAACTGACAGGGGGTGTGGCTGGCAAAACAGCCAGTTTCTTGAAAAAATATACCAACAAAAGCGACCAACTTTGGTCGCCAGTTGGTCGCTATTTTGCTTAAAAAAAAACTGATTCTGCAAATAGCGACCAAAGTTGGTCGCCAGTTGGTCGCTATTTTGCTTAAAAAAAAAACTGATTCTGCAAATAGCGACCAAAGTTGGTCGCCATTTTCAAAAAAAAATAAATTAAAATCTGCAAAAGCGACCAACTTTGGTCGCTTATTAAGTATTTTTAATTTTATGTATTTCTCAAATAGCGACCAAAGTTGGTCGCTATTTTGAAAATACAGAGATTTAAAAATACTGAATAAGCGACCATAGTTGGTCGCCACTTTGGTATTTTAAATTTTCTGTATTTCTCAAATTGCGACCAACTTTGGTCGCTATTTTAGAAATACAGAAAATTTACAATACCAAATGGGCGACCAACTTTGGTCGCAATTGAGCAGATTTTAATTTTCTGTATTTTGAAATTGGCGACCAACTTTGGTCGCTAGATGGCGACCAAGATTGGTCGCTATTGAAGAGGGACCAACTAAATTGTGACCAGACCATTTTGGTCGCTTTTTGGTCGCTATTGGGCATATGGGGACCAACTTTGGTCGCTTTTTCCGGTCGCTTTTTACCTGATTTTTAGTAGTGGTTCTTGATTTCTCGAATGTTAAGTTCCATCCTGTATTGTATTGTTCACGCTCTAAATATTCAGTCCTTCAAGAGGATTGGGGGTGTTAAGCGTCCAACATTGTTGATGGATGAGTTTTCTCAATTAATAAGCTAAATTTCGAGATTGAGTTAGGTTGGAAATCCCTTTTTCTACGTATCATATTCGTGTAAAAAAGGGTCATATATATTAGCTAGGAAATAACTAGGTGAGTATGAGTGATACAAAATGTCCATATTAGCTAGGAAAGTAAGTAACAGGGACTCTAATGCTAATAGTTGCACAACCGTCCAAACAGTATCACCTTTGAGCTTCAAGCAAGTTCACCTCTAATGAATTACAAACAGGTCAGGAAAATCCAAACAAATAGAAAACCGAGGATCCGAAATTAGGAAAGATTTTGAGCTCCAAGGTATAATAGCTAGAGTCCATTCATATTTAAAGCCACAAAATATTGTAGCAGCCCAAAAACTGGTGTGGACCTACTATATGATAAGGTTCAACTTGGCCCACGACATCTCAGAGGGAATAGCCCATCTGTCTCCTGTTGTTCCTTGTTACCGAAAGAACCAAGCCAGGTAATGTTTTGCTCTATCTATTCTGCATTCCTCTTATGTCTTATAGTTCGAATTTTATTAAATATCTTATACTTTGCATCTGAATCTTGGTATCTGTCAAATCAATGAAGCAAAAAACTTTAGATGTATGCACATATATTCAAGAAAATTATGTAGTAATATTTTCTTAAACATTCCCAAGAAATGCATCACCAAATGGACAATATTGTCGAGAAACGTACCACAGTGTTCAATCGAAAAATGTACTGTAATTTTGTAGGCCGGTTTGCTGGGCTTAAAAGTCACAAATATTGACTCAAAACCCAATAAAAATAGAAGAGAGGCTCCAATAAAGAAAAAAAGAAAAAGAGAAAAAGCGAGACTCGAGAGGTGGTAAAGGAAGAATAATTGGAAAAAATAAAAAACACAGATATAGGTGCCAGTGTCATAAAAGAAGAAAACTCTCAAAGTCTCAAAGTTTCAACCTGCCAAAATGGCTCTCTGCTTCGCTATCTTTACTTGTTAATCCATGATGTTAATTTTCTAATTCACATAATCTGCTTCGTTAATTTCAAACGTTAATTCTATTTCTAGTTTCTTAATCGCTAAGTTGCTTTCCCCTAATTCTTACAATTTCATTTGTAGAGAAACCCTAAATCCCCAATTCCTTTAGATCGGTGATTGAAGAGCTGATCGTTGGATTTCAGATTTTAATCGGGTTTAGGAAGTTAGAATATTCTGTCGGCGGCAGGTGAGTTTAGGGAATTGAGAGAGAAAATGAGTGCACAGAAGAAGAGAAATTTCCAGATAGAGGCGTTTAAGCATCGGGTCGTTGTGGATCCGAAATATGCTGAAAAAACATGGAAGATCCTAGAGCATGCGATTCATGAGATTTACAATCACAACGCCAGTGGTCTTAGTTTCGAAGAGCTCTATAGGTTTGCTTGCTTCCTCTTCCTTCGTTTTATTTTATTTCATAAGATTTTCATTTGTGATTTTGCTGTCTTTTAAGCTGTTTGATTTAGCGCAGAAGTAATTGCCTGTGTTTGAGGAATAAGTAACATTGAAGCTTCATGTCTTATACCGTGGCTTATGTTTTGACTACAACTAAGTATTATACAAAGTTACAAAATAGAAAAGTGATTAGCTATTGTAGATATAACTGCTATCTGTCGTGTTGCATAGTTTCAATTTGTGCAAATTCACTTGCTATTTCTTCTTTGTCCTGGCCTCCCTTACCCAGTATTGCTTGGCCACGGAAGTTAACTTTGTTCCGATAATTGTGTCAAGGACTCAAAACTATAGCATCAAAGCTAGTATATAGATTCTTTTTTGATGGCGGTGGTGTCCGGGCAAACTTGCGTGCACCTTGACTGTTCCACCAGGTACCTGACTATTCCAGGTACCTGGTACCTTCCACCAGCTCAAATAATGGGTAACTTTGCTCACCAAAACTTGGGCAGTACTAATATATAGAGTTTTACAAGTTCATTGCTAGGAGTCCTTTTAATATGTTTGTAGGTCAGTTGAAAATTAGGGAAACTTTAGTGTTATAGAACTCTAGATTATTGAATGTTGGAATATGCTTTTCTCTTTATTACTTCTTCCTTCCACCCAATCAGGCTCCTTTCTCTGCTGACAGTTGGTAGTGAAGGATTTGTGGTCGCAATTTTGACCATAATTTTATTAGCATACGCTCAAGGTTAGATTGGCATTGATGCAACCTAAAAGCTGATACGTCAGGCTGGTTGGGTCAATGAGGATGTTCTTTTATTTGTTGAGAGGAAAAGAAATTTCCTCGAGTTTAATCGATGTAGTTATTTTGCGTGTATATTTGTATGAGGGGAAGCAAATGCAATTGGATATAGAGATACTATTCTGTCGTTTAGTTGGATACATGCAGAGCCTATAGTAGATTCACACAGACACTTATGTCATAAGAGGGATAGAGCTAAGAAGCATAACCCAATTCTTGAAGCTTGAACTTAGATTTTAATAAGTGGAATGTATATCTTTTGTAGTTTTGTAAAAGGCCTCTCTCTCTCAGTTAGACTTCTAAATAGCAATGTGATAAACTGATAATTTATACAGTAATATGCTTCTCTTTTAAGTGCACGCTATTAGAATTGTCCATGTTCTTTTAGTGCAAAGTGTTAGGTGTGTACATTTACTTTAAGTCCAAAGTGTTATCTGTGTCCAGTTTATTCAGGTAGGTATGAGGAGGTAGTTTAGAACTTATCATAAAAAGAAAAATAATATGCCAGTGGTTTAGGAACAGATACAGTAGATATGTCTATTGTAAACTTCATTTAGTTTGATTGTGTCATTATAGTTGTTGATGGCAAAGCTAAAACATGTTAGCTTGTTTGCCAACTGTTTTGATGCATAAACCATAAAGCTTTCCAGTTGCCATGAACAAATAATTTCCTAGATATCACATCACATACCATTTCTTGGGAATGAGGGTTTAGATGTTTATAGAATTACTGCCCTTAATCATTCTCTTCCATAATTGATCTCTAGTGACAAGCTTTATTTCTTGTAATTCTTAATGGAGAAGATCCGCCACCTTTATTTACTAAAGCTCTTGCTTAACAATGTGATCACGTATAACCTATTACTTTCTTCAATCCGAACCTAGCTTTACTTTGCATAGCCAGCTATATTACTTTGATGTTCTTAGTATCTGGCATCTGCAGAAATGCATATAACATGGTCCTACACAAATTTGGGGAGAAGCTCTATTCAGGACTTGTATCAACTATGACATCACATTTGAAGGAAATTGCAAAATCTATTGAAGCTGCTCAGGGAGGTTTGTTTCTGGAAGAACTGAATCGAAAATGGGCAGAGCATAACAAGGCATTGCAAATGATTCGAGATATTTTAATGTATATGGATAGAACTTTCATTCCCAGTACACATAAAACACCTGTTCATGAGCTTGGTTTGAATTTATGGAGAGACCATATCATCCATTCTAGCAAAATCCAGAAAAGGCTTCAGGACACACTTCTTGATCTTGTTCAGCATGAGAGGACTGGTGAAGTGATAAACAGGGGTTTGATGAGGAATGTAATAAAAATGCTAATGGATTTAGGCTCTTCAGTATACCAAGAAGACTTTGAAAAGCCTTTCCTTGAAGTCTCAGCAGATTTTTATCGGCTTGAGTCTCAGCAATTCATTGAGTGCTGTGATTGTGGGGATTATCTGAAGAAAGCTGAGAAACGTCTCAACGAAGAGATTGAAAGAGTGTCCCACTATTTGGATGCAAAAAGTGAATCCAAAATTACTAATGTGGTGGAGAAAGAGATGATTGAAAGCCATATGCACAGGTTGGTTCATATGGAGAACTCAGGCTTAGTGAATATGATCGTAGATGACAAGTATGAAGATTTAGGAAGGATATACAACTTGTTCCGTAGAGTGCCAACTGGACTTGCACTGATTAGAGATGTCATGACTTCTCATATTAGAGTAATTGGTAAGCAGCTTGTCACTGATCCAGAAAGGTTAAAGGATCCTGTGGACTTTGTGCAGAGGCTTTTGGATGAGAAGGATAAGCATGATAAGATCATAAGTTCAGCATTTAACAATGACAAAACATTCCAGAATGCCCTCAATTCCTCATTTGAGTACTTTATTAATCTGAATCCACGATCACCAGAGTTCATTTCCTTATTTGTGGATGACAAACTTCGGAAAGGGCTGAAAGGGGTTACTGAGGAGGATGTAGAGATTGTATTGGATAAAGTGATGATGCTTTTCCGCTACCTTCAGGAGAAAGATGTGTTTGAGAAGTACTACAAGCAGCACTTGGCAAAGAGACTTCTCTCGGGCAAGACAGTATCTGATGACGCGGAGAGAAGTTTGATAGTTAAGCTTAAAACAGAATGCGGGTACCAGTTCACATCAAAACTGGAAGGCATGTTTACTGACATGAAGACCTCCCAAGATACAATGCAGGGTTTTCATGCTGCTGTGGGTGCTGAGATCGCAGATGGTCCTTCACTCACAGTCCAGGTCCTTACTACTGGGTCCTGGCCAACACAGTCCGTTACTACTTGCAATCTTCCTCCTGAAATTTTGGGGGTCTGTGATAAGTTCAAGACATACTATCTCGGCACTCATACAGGTAGGAGGTTGTCATGGCAGACAAATATGGGGACTGCTGATTTGAAAGCTACATTTGGAAAGGGACAGAAGCATGAACTTAACGTTTCCACTTACCAGATGTGCATCCTTATGCTGTTCAACAATGCTGATCGGTTGAGTTACAAAGAAATTGAGCAGGCTACAGAAATACCAGCTTCAGATTTAAAGAGGTGCTTACAATCTCTTGCATGCGTTAAGGGGAAGAATGTTTTGAGGAAGGAACCAATGAGCAAGGATATTGCTGAGGATGATGCTTTTTACTTCAATGATAAATTCTCTAGCAAGTTCTACAAGGTAAAGATAGGTACTGTTGTTGCACAAAAGGAGTCAGAGCCTGAAAAACAGGAGACTAGACAGAGAGTGGAGGAGGACCGGAAACCACAAATTGAGGCAGCAATAGTCAGAATCATGAAATCTCGAAGGGTGCTCGATCACAACAATATAGTTGCTGAGGTCACTAAGCAGCTAAATTCTCGCTTCCTGCCAAACCCAGTTGTCATAAAGAAACGAATTGAGTCTTTGATTGAGCGGGAATTCTTGGAGAGAGATAAAACAGATAGGAAGTTGTATCGTTACCTGGCTTGAAGAAACCACAGGCACTGAACCCGTGTTTTTATCGGGGCTTGTTGGGCCTTAACTGGTGAAAATGTAAGTTTGAATGTTTGTCAAGTCACTTGATGCCCAGATGGGCTTTATTGACAGTTTGTTGATTCAATGCATCCACTTTATTTCTACTTTTTCCTCCTTGTTTTCGATACGAGATCCAAAGAGACTTCTGAACCTTATAGCCCAGCTGCGAGCCTAGGCATTTCAAAGCTTGACAGAATCTATATTTGGAATTTTCACTTTGTCCCATGCATTATTCTGCTATGAATGGCTGATTCTGGGAGATAATAGTGGCTAACTGAAATGGTTTAATGTTAATAGACGCTATACATGCTCAGTTAAGAAGTTGATTATGGTGTTTTTTATGTCGAAAAGGTCCAGAATTTTTTAGGGAGTTTTTTATGTCTTCATTTATTATAAATGAAGACAGAAGGGAACCTCAGTAGGGACTAGGGAGTAATAATCTTCTCGCTGAGTTGTTCTAGTGAAGAAATTAAGTGTAAAACTTGGCCTGGACCTCAATCTCAATCTCTGAGTTTAAGGGATTGGCAAATTTTAACCTTTTAACTGTATGAATGCGATAGAGATAAAGTTGAGATCGGGAAAACATGTAAATAATCTTATGAGACGTCTTTTATTGAAAACAAAGAACAAAATAAGGCTTCCAAACATTAGGTGTTTATTGTATAGTTCAAATACTATAATATATTGATGTAGATTGGAGAACAATTATATGAAGCTTTGGTTGATAAATTTAATTAAGGTGTGAGAAAAGAACTTTACGTGGTGATAGTAGTAGTTAAAAGTCAAGCGGCTGAGACAAGCTTTTCACATATAAGCTAAGATTTTCATTTGGTGCGTTTGGGATGACGTAAAATGTTTTACTTTGAAAATTAGTTTCTGGGTTCAATTTCTTCCCGTGTTAGTGATATATTAGTTATAGTTTTGAATGTTAAAGATTGAATAATATATTTATTGTTGGTTGAAGTAAATAATGCAAGAGAAATATGACTTACGCCAGTCAGTGACGGAAGTCAAGTTTTCTTTATTTTTGGTGCAACAATTAACATATATAACCAACTAATAGTAACCAATATAATCAGGAAAACTTTTACATCATATCAAACACATTCGAGTAAACATAATACAAAGATTTTCTGAGAAGAATTAAGAGGCATACATCAATAATATTTTGGCATCGGGATTCATTACGAAACTCTTAATCTTAAATAACAGCTGTTAAAACTGCTACTAATTGAGTTAGTATTCACGTGAACAATTCTTCACAAAAAAAAGCTCGTTCTCTTCCTGAATTCCTTCCTTCAACAAGCAAAGTTCCAAAATGAGGAAAGGAATGAAAAACTTGTGTCCATTATTTTACTAAATTTAGTAGCAAAACGACACCCTAAAGGAGGAATTGAGGAATTAAAAGACCAAATTTCCGCAAAAAGTTATGTCCAACACGCTATCCATGTTCCAAGTATAATCTTGTCCAAAAGCACCCACAAACTACTATAAATACACAACTCCATTTCCACTTATACATCATATACTTGAAGTTAAAAGCAAATAAAAAGAAAAGTTAAGCAGGAATAAAAAGATGAAGGGAGTTGCAGTAGTAACTTTGTTAATGGTGCTAGCTGTGGTGAAGTTAGGGGAAGCCATTAATTGTGGCCAAGTTGATGCAACATTAGTGCCTTGTGTACCTTACTTAACACAAGGTGGAAATCCAACAGGGCCATGTTGTGATGGTGTGAAGAGACTAGTAGCAATGACTCCAACCCAACAAGATAGGCAAGATGCTTGTGAATGTGTGAAGGCTGCTGCTGCTCGTTATACTAATCTTAAACCAGATGCTGCAACCAACCTACCATCACGCTGTGGTGTTACAACCAATATCCCCATCTCTGCTACTACTAACTGCAAAAGGTATGTAAATTCACCTTTATATACGTTGATTATTTTTGTGATTGCATGAGTTTAAGTTTTTATATATGCACTGATAGTGTCGGATCATTTATAAAGTAATTACGTCTTAAACTACACCTGATGATACAAAAGATCATATATGTTAAGTGTACTACAACAAGGACAACAATAACTTATCAATATTCTCAAATAAGTTTGGAGTCGACTAGACGAATTTTCATTGACCATAACGTTTCATTTTAAGCTCATTTCGGATGGTCAACACCTCCCACCTACAATCTCAGGGTTATGGGTTCGAGTCACCAAATTAAAGAGTAATAGCTCCAACAAAAGGGATCAAGGAGAAATCGAAGGGGATGATAATTTAAAAAAGAAGTTAGTCTAATGTTATACAAAATAAGAATAAATAAAAATAAAAGATACTAATAGAAATTCGGTATATTTTTTTATTGGCATATCAATCTCAGATATGACAAGCACTCCCAGAAAGTATTGGATCGAAAATAAACCTAATTAACATGACCAAAACCTAAAATATAATATCTTCCGTTATGCCCTATTTTTGAATTTTGTTCTTAGTCTAGAATTTTAATCTATCGTTATTATTGTTTACATTTCATTGGTTTTGGCCATTTCAGCTGGTTTCTGACTACGCTCTCTATTTCTAACTTCTTGCAGCATTCCTTGAGATCATGCATGGATCTAATTATGCAACAGAAAATAGTATGAGAGAAAGCTGTTATCAATGCAATTTAAGTTGAAAATAATGAGTGCAATAGTTGTACTCAAAGTTTCTCTCCTATTTGTGTATGCATGTATTAATAGTACAAAAGTAAATATGATCTATGCTCGTTGTTATCTCTTACTCTTTCCCCATCGTGCGATTAATTTTACTACTGCTATTATCATTTTACTTTTCGCTTTTTGTTTTCCCTTTATTGTTTTACTAATTACTAACTGGTTTTTACTAACTATGCGATTACCATTTTCATCTTTTTACCCTTGTCATCTAAAACGAAGCTCTTGTCCAGTTTGCCTTCGTGCTGATCCACATCTACATAGTTTTATTTTTAATACCAAAGTTTCCAAACGGCATGTAAGATATATCCAAGTCATTCTTTTTGCCCATTGGGCTAGCTAGGAAATAGGAGTAGAGACTAATATTGTTTCCAATGTTTTTTTTTTTGGGGATAAATATTGACGATCAGTGAATAAAATACGATAAGCTAATTAAGAAGAAGGGGATACTCTGGACTAGGATACATCACAAAGATCTCTCTTCTTCTTCTTCTTTTGCCTAATGGAGCATGTTCTTAGAAAACTATGTCACTACAGTAGTCCTCATTCATATTTGTTATATATAAAATAATATATAAGTATTATTTAATAATAATATTTATTTTAAAAGAAAGAAAAAAGAATGCTATCTTAAGTTTGAATTCAACTGTTGCTTTCTGTGAACCTAACTGATGTGTTTTTTCATGAGTAATTAACTCTTTGTTAACTATTTGTTTTAAATTTAAAATGAAGCACCGTTAGCAAAGGTCAAAAACTTAGTCTATATAAAGGACGTTCTAAAGTCTCGAGAATAACTTCTAAGCAATCTTCCATAAAACATCTTTCCGCCTAATCATTAGATCTATTCATATACAACAAATATTCGAAATTACTTGCTTCCAAATTCTTCATTCTTTTGGGTTGAGTTCTTATTAGTTGGAAAATCAAAAAGTGCAACTTTGATTTTTAGAGTAGGCATTGTATTTTGGGAATAGATTTTCCTTTAACCATTTGTATCGTGTGAGGGAAAGTACTATCCTAAAAATAGTTTTATGGAACACCTTGTCTACTGGTTTCAAATGTCTTATTAGATTGTTGTCAATGATAACAGAGGAATGAGATAAAGGTTTTTCCTTTTTTTTTTAATTATTATTTAATTAATGGAACCAATACAGAATTTATAGCCTATACAGTTCGTCAATAATGGAAATATAATAAAGAGAATGGCTTAAAATCAGCCTAGAAATCTGTTTGTCTGGATTTGCAAGGCTGTCTTTTATTTTTGGAAATGATGGAGGCTGATCTCACAATTTTCTCAATCTAATATTTCAACATTCCCCCTCAAGTTGAGTAGTGGGATTTCCAATACTTAACTTGTCAAGGCAGTGATTGAAATTTTTTCCATCGACTGCTTTTGTTAATATATCTGCGAGCTGGTCTTCTGATCGAACAAATGGAAGTTCTATGAGCCCGGTTTCGAGTTTCTCTTTGATGAAGTGTCTGTCTACTTCAACGTGTTTTGTTCGGTCATGTTGTACTGGATTTTCTGATATTTGAATTGCAGCTTTGTTGTCACACATGATCTGGCTTGCATTGGTGGGAGAATACCCAATTTCAGTTAAGAGTTTCCGTATCCATAGAACTTCTGCTAGTCCCCGTGCTATCCCTCGAAATTCTGCTTAAGCACTCGAGAGAGCTACCACCTTTTGTTTCTTGCTCCTCCATGTAACAAGATTCCCGCTAACTAGAGTGAAATAACCAGATGTTGATCTCCGATTTCCTTTATCACCTGCCCGGTCGGCATCAGTGTATAATTGAACCTTTAAATGTCCATTTGTTTTGAACAAACTTGCTTTTAACTTTGTCATTTCATCTTCATTGTTTCCTATAATTATCATATCATCGACATAGATNCCTCTGTACGCATTCGTCGACCGGCATAAGTGCTTTTTAATTCAAAACTTTTGAATGACGGCCATTTCAGTCGTTTATTTTTGGAGCTGTTATTGTTGTCAATGATAACAGAGGAATGAGATAAAGGTTTTTCCTTTTTTTATTATATTTAATCAATGAAACCAATACAGAATTTATAGCCTATACAATTCGTCAATAATGGAAATACAATAAAGAGAATGGCTTAAAATCAGCCTAGAAATCTGTTTCTCTTGATTTGCAAGGCTGTCTTTTATTTTTGAAAATGATGGAGGTTGATCTCACAATTTTCTCAATCTAATATTTCAACATTCCCCCTCAAGTTGAGTAGTGGGATTTCCAATACTTAACTTGTCAAGGCAGTGATTGAAATTTTTTCCATCGACTGCTTTTGTTAATATATCTGCGAGCTGGTCTTCTGATCGAACAAATGGAAGTTCTATGAGCCCGGTTTCGAGTTTCTCTTTGATGAAGTGTCTGTCTACTTCAACGTGTTTTGTTCGGTCATGTTGTACTGGATTTTCTGATATTTGAATTGCAGCTTTGTTGTCACACATGATCTGGCTTGCATTGGTGGGAGAATACCCAATTTCAGTTAAGAGTTTCCGTATCCATAGAACTTCTGCTAGTCCCCGTGCTATCCCTCGAAATTCTGCTTAAGCACTCGAGAGAGCTACCACCTTTTGTTTCTTGCTCCTCCATGTAACAAGATTCCCGCTAACTAGAGTGAAATAACCAGATGTTGATCTCCGATTTCCTTTATCACCTGCCCGGTCGGCATCAGTGTATAATTGAACCTTTAAATGTCCATTTGTTTTGAACAAAACTCCATGACCAGGTGTCCTTTTGAGATACCTAATAATTCTCCATACGGCTTCCATGTGAGCAACTCGAGGTTGATGCATGAACTGGCTAACCACTCCAACTGCGTAGGCTATATCTGGACGGGTATGTGAGAGGTAAATTAACTTTCCCACCATTCGTTGGTATTTCTCCTTGTCTGCCAGCTCAGCTCCTTCCTCCATATACAGTTTTTGGTTTACCATCATTGGAGTATCTGTAGGTTTGCAGTCAATCATCCCTGTTATTGCCAACAAGTCAAGGATATATTTCTGTTGGCGAATGAAGATCCCTTGTTTGGACCTTAGTACTTCAATCCCAAGGAATTATTTGAGTCTGCCCAAGTCTTTCATTTCGAATTCTTTGAACAAACTTGCTTTTAACTTTGTCATTTCATCTTCATTGTTTCCTATAATTATCATATCATCGACATAGATAATTAGACAGGTAACAAATTTGTCTCTTCGTTTAAGGAACAAAGTATGATATGAATTATTCTGTTTAAAATCATACTTCTTCATAGCTAGCGTAAATCTGCCAAACCAGGCTCGAGGGGATTGTTTTAGCCCATATAGAGATTTCTTCAAACAGCATACTTCTCCAGGATTAGAGTTTTCAGTGAATCCGGGAGGAGCTTCCATATAGATTTCTTCTTTAAGCTCCCCATGTAGAAAGGTATTTTTTACGTCGAACTGATGGAGTGGCCACCCTTTATTTGCAGCTATTGAAAAAAGAACCCTTATTGTATCAATTTTGGCTACTGGAGAAAAAGTTTCGGAGTAGTCAATCCCGTACGTTTGAGTATAACCTTTGGCTACTAGACGGGCTTTGTATCTCTCAATGGTTCCATCCCGCTTATGTTTTATAGTAAAGACCCAGCGACACCCTACTGGTTTTTTTCCAGGTGGGAGGGTACATTTTTCCCATGTGTCATTTTTCTTTAGTGCATCCATTTCGGCTTTCATTGCCTCTTTCCGGTCATTTGATTCTAGAGCTTGCTCAACAGTAGCTGGAATTTCTTCTGAATACAGAGCTGCAGCAAAGGCATGGGCTTCTGTTGACAAGTTCCCCCTTGCTATGTTTGCCATTGGATATCTTGAACTCCGACCTTCTTTTTCAGGAGAATATCTTTTGGGAGGAACTCCTCTGTTGGTTCTTGGAGGTAGAACATATCCAGTTGGTTCAGCTTCGGTTTGATTTCCCTGTTCATCCTGTAATGACTGCTCTGTCTCATTGTTCGATGACTCAGGAGTGTCAATATTCTCATGTGTTTGCAAATTAATGGATGAATCAACAGACGTAGGGGAATCAACATGCTCATGGATTTCAGAACTACTTACCTCGGACGTCGGGTTGGGAAGATCATTGTTAGCAATACTGATTGTGGGTGCCGTGAATTGTGGAAATGACTCGGTTTGGGTACTGTGATTACCTTCTTCTGATGATGGCATCCATTTCAACCAACTCAATGTGTCACTATACTCTGTTTCCCCTTGACCAGAGTATTGGGTGTTATAGAAGTATTCAGTTTCAAGAAAGTCACAGTTCATGGTAGTGAACATGTGTCGTTTTTTCGGACTGTAACACCGGTATCCATGTTGATTGACTCCATAGCCCACAAATACACATTTTACAGCACACGGGTCAAGTTTGGACCGTTCTGATTTAGGTATATGGACAAACACAGAACGTCCAAAGACACGAGGTTCGAGAGTAAGTGTAGAATGAGGTTTATGGAATTTAGACAATATTTGGATTAGAGTTTTTAGGTCAAGAGCTTTAGTTGGGAGGCGGTTTATAAGATAGGTTGCTGTGACAAGAGCTTCGGGCCAAAAAGATTTTGGAACATGAGACTCAATCATGAGGGCACGAGTCATTTCTAGGAGAATGCGGTTTTTCCTTTCGGAAATACCATTTTGTTCGGGTGTATGAGGGCATGTGGTTTGATGAATTATCCCTTTTTCCCGACAAAACTGTTTCATGGAAGCGTTCACAAATTCTCCTCCATTGTCTGATCTTAGAATTTGAATATTGCTTTTGAATTGGGTTTTAATCATGGTAGAAAAAATAGTGAATTTTTCAAACACTTCAGATTTATTTGTCAAGGGATAAGTCCAAGTCATGCGTGTACAATCATCAATAAATAATATTTAATACCGAAAGTTTTGTCCCCCCCACAACTTTTGCTGGTCCCCATACATCAGAATGGATTAATGAAAAAGGAAAATCAACCTTAGTATTATTCGGTTTGAAGGTATGTCTATGACTCTTGGCCAAGACACACGTCTCACAATTTAAGACTTTATTTGAAGGAAATAAATTAGGAAATAAACGATGCAAATAACCAGTGGATGGGTGTCCCAATCTTCTGTGCCATAACCAAGCATCCCTTTCTGTAGTTCCATGAGCTAGCATCACAGTACCTTATCGAGTCACTTCATCCACATAGTATAATCCTTGGTGCTCAGTACCACGCCCAATGATCATTCCCGTCCTGATGTCCTGTAAGATACAGAAAGTAGGGTGAATTAGGACTATACAATTCAGTTCTTTCGTAACATGACTTATTGACAACAATTTGTGTGATAAAGAAGGAACATAAACACAATTTGATAATTTCATGGTTGGTGAAATTTCAATGGTTCCTCCTCCTTTCACTTGAATTATTTCCCCATTTGCAGTATGAATTCGAGATTTCCGAGGTTTTTATTTTGAACATATGTCGGAAATATCAAAGGTCATTGTGTCCGTAGCACCGCAATCAAATATCCATGAATTATTGTTCTTTTTATTTTTTGTTTGCCATATTGACTTCCCCAACCGTGCCAGATTTTTGAGGCACATCAGGAACTTGAGGGTCACATTCTGTTACTTCTGCATCATTCGTCGCTTCTTCTTTTACCACTGCAAAACACCGCACAACTTCATCTTCCTTGCTGGTTGTCATCCGGTGGTGGCCGCCGCTGCTGGTGGTCTCTTGATTACCCACGGCGGCTGCCGCCTTACCATCTTTTCCCTTTTTGTGGCCATCAGCCCACCATTCGGGATATCCCACGAGTCTGAAGCACTGCTCTTTCGTATGTTTTGTCATGCCACAGTGGTCGTATTTCAGTTTATTTTTATCAATCCGGGATGATGACGGATTAAACTTTTGGTGTGACCAGCGGCCTTTTGAAACGAGCCCTAACCCATCGGAATCACCGGTGGAACTTAGGCAGATGCTAACCCTTGTGATACTGATCCGAGAATATTTTGGTGTGCTGTCTCTTTCCGGACAGCTGCGTAAGCAGCTTCGGCCGTCGGCAAAGGGTCCCACCGGCGTATTTCCCTTTTATTTGGGTCATACTTCCGGTCGATTACATTGAGAAATTGAAATAATTTATGTTCTGACCTGATTTTATTATACGCGGCGATGTCGGTAGCACAGGTCATTGGGTTAGGGTCTCTCCGTTCAATCTCTCCCCAGATGCCCTGCATCACAATCCAGAATTCCTCTAACGGTACGCCATTCTGCTTGAACTCATTTGCCTTGATGTGGAGATCGAAAGTTTGGACTTTGTCTTTGCCGCTACTATACGTGACCATAAGAGCGTCCCATAGCGTTTTCGCTGTTGGGAACTCTGTTAAACTACTGGCAAGGGCTGGCTCAATATTTTGAATAAGCCACGAAAAAACAACAAGATCATCTTGTTCCCACTGGTCATATTTTTCATCAGTGGGTTCTGGTGGGTCTTTGGTTAGATGGTTTAGAAAGGCTTTCGATTTCCCCCCTATGGCGACTCGCATCATCCGAGCCCATAGAGGATAGTTTTGGTTTGTGAGGTTTAGGCTTAATTTTAGGCTATCGGAGGGGTTTGGTTTGGAATTCTGAGTTTGGGTTTGAATGCCATTTTTTAAGAGGTTGGCAATTTGAATGGCTAGGCTATTTTCTGTATCGGACATGGCTGGTTTGGTTTTGGTAGATGATGAGCAGAAATGATTCTAGGATCATCAACACCGCTCTGATACCATGTTGTCAATGATAACAGAGGAATGAGATAAAGATTTTTCCTTTTTTTTAATTATATTTAATCAATGGAACCAATACAGAATTTATAGCCTATACAATTCGTCAATAATGAAAATACAATAAAGAGACTGGCTTAAAATCAGCCTAGAAATCTGTTTGTCTTGATTTGCAAGGCTGTCTTTTATTTTTGGAAATGATGGAGGCTGATCTCACAATTTTCTCAATCTAATATTTTAACATTTACTGCCTACTTTATAAGAGTTTGAAGTCAAGTTTTAATAGAACTTTTTAAAATGGTAAGTTAATGGAACTTCAAATGACATAGCAATTCAACTTGGTCAAGACAACACTGGTTACTAGGATGATTTTGAATTAGTCTCAATTTTAATTATTTTGGTCTTGCCACAAACGTGTAATAATATATGACTGAGTATTCTGGTTTGAGAATTTCTTGCTAAAAGAGTTTCAATTTGAATAGAAATCGATTCATATAAGGTTTTGTATTAAAGGTGAGACATTAGAATCCATCCATATGTTGATTCTCTACTAAAGCGGATTTCTCAATTGCGACCTACTTGGTACGACTTGTAAAAGGTTAAAATAAAGAGAAATTTGAACTATAGTTATGGTGGTGCTAGACGGTACTGTACGAGAAAGGTATGTTAGATGGTTCATCAGAGTGTTTTGTATTTGTAAGATGTATTGAAAATTATTTTCTTGAAAAGCTTGTTAGACAGGGCAATAGCCTGGATGTTTTTTCCAATATTACAAGAAGGAGCTATGGTATTTTGTATTTTAAAGTTTGGATTTTAAGATTTGTATTTTGCTATAGCTAATTTCTTTGTTTTTTTTTTTGGACAATGTTGTTTTTCTTTAGTTTCTTGAATGACCTTTTTTGTCGAGGCGCTTGCCTGCCTTTTCATGATTTCTACTGTCTAGACTTTCAAATTGTAATATCTCTAAGCTTAATTTCAATCAGTATACAAGCTGCTGGTTTATTTAAGTTTTGTTAGTGCAATTTCCAACTGCTACAAAATCATATAAAATTGAACTTTCTGTCTTCCTGTCTTCCTATATACAAGTTGTGTTGGAACAACTAGAGTTTGATATGGACCAAATTTAGCAAAAGATACGATGTTGAAAAGAAATATATATATATATAGAATAAACAAATTAAATTAGTATTTGTAGGATTGAATTAGCAGATATATTTCTCTGTGGGGTAAAAATCTAATCACCGTTAGTATTGAAAATCTATTATGAATTGGTTAATAAGAGGTACAATGTTTCTTTCTGATGTTAAAATTTTTTTAGTTCGAGTTAAAGACTCAAATGTTTTTTACTCTAAACAGATACTATAAAAATACAAGAGAAACACAATACACAGTTATAAAATATAGAATATTTGTGAACATATGCCTATTTCTTCCAGAAAGACCAAAAACATTCACAATTATTTTTTGTCATAAGAAAGTAACTTCATAATTCGATGGATAGAGTGACATCGTCTTGACATAACAATGCGAAAACCATTTTTTATACGAAGTTATATGAGGAAATTTCTTTTCACCTTATGTTTTAATAATTAGTGAGAGATATACGTGCAAAGCACGTACATAGAGACTAGTTATATTAAAAGCACGAATGCCCTTAGTGAAATGTTGTTCGCTTTTTTTACCATTTAAAATATATATTCCATACTAGACAAAATAGTCATTTAAGATTTTTTTCTAAATAGTTTTAATCCAACTAAAATTGTGTATTAAATCCTTCCTTATTTGGAATATTTGTTAACCAAATATTAGAACTTTTAAATCAACTGAAATTGTAGTTACTAAGTTTTTCTTCTTAAAACTAGGTACTAGGTGGGAAGTTCTAATATTTAAATCCTAATCAGCGACATAAATTACGACATTAACAAAATACATCATATTTGTTTAGAGATTTTTTCCATACAATTAGGTAAAAAATAAACGATTAAACTGATACTATCCAAATGACCAAATTTGTGCTATCATTAGTTTAATACTTTAAAGATTTTTTCAAATTTTCGAGAAGTGCTTAAGGTAATAATATCATATAACTATAATTCATTTCATATTATTTTTAATGTGAATTATATATATGAAATATGATATGCATTGAATTACTTTCCTATTTAAATAATATTTTTTATTTATCTTTTTTGTATAATATTTTAAAGTTACACTCAATAATCAGAAGAAATAGCTAATAAAATATTCGGAAAAGGGTCAAAACTGCCCCTAGACTATTCGATTTTGTACAAAAATGATCTTTATCCACCTATTGAGCCAAAAATACCCTCACCGTAATTTTAGTGGCTCAACTATGCCCTTATTACTAACGGACTTATCTAAAAGAAATAGAAAAAATTAATGACTATCTATGTGTTACCATCCCATTGGCCAAAATATAAACCCTTGCTAAATTAAAAAGAAAAAACTGTCATAACCTGAATTTTGATAGACCTGCCCCAATTTTAAACCCTATTAATCCAAATCCGATTTTAAAAGACAATGTAACTTCTTCGTCATCTTTTAAATTCTGCAAATGGAAGAATTTGCGCCACCATAATTATAAGAAAAATAATAATTTAAGCAAGAAAATGTTGAGTTTGGGAATGAAATGAAATGGGTATGAGAATAAAATTCCATCTTGATTTAGGAAGTAATACACCAAAAGAAATCAAATGTGTATGAGAAAAAAAATACATTATCTCCTCCTCCGATCCAATTTCATGGAGATTGGAGAAGAAAGGGGGAGTTGGCAATGGGGCTTGTCCCTTTTTCGGGCGAGTATGAAAAAATCATAATGGGTGTTTTTTATAAAAAGAATTTGGTAAAGATTTAAATTTAGACCAAAGGAGACCGTGGCACGTGAATATTAATTAAAAATAGTTCCCAAATAAGTTCATTAGTTAATAAGGGCATAAGTGAGCCACTAATATAACAGTAGGGGCGTTTTTGCCTCAATAGGTGATAAGAGAATATCTTTGTACCAAATCGAATAGTTTAGGGGCAGTTTTAACATTTTTCCGTAAAATATTGAAGTATATAAAAGAGAGAAAGAAAAAGAAACTTATTGAGGAAAGTTAATAACAATAATGTTTGGATTATACAAACACAAGTATACAAAAGTAAAATGTCAAATTAAAATGGTGGATAAAATTATAATTATAGTTAAATATATTTAAAGACTGAGATGAGATAATATGAAAAATTTCAATCAACAAGAAAAAGAATTTATTTTAATATTAAAAGAATGAGTAAATTTTTGCAATAACTGATTAACAAGAGAATTCAATTCATTTTTTCTTTCTCAATTCACCTTTAAGTAAAATTATCTTGTTTGACTAACCTCTTAGGATAATTGCTTTAACATTAGAGTAAGTCTCATGGGAACTACTAAAATGAATAATCATTAGGTTTGTCAAACACACGCATAGAGAGTCGATAGTTTTTTTTAAATGAGCTCATTGAGATTGGGCACACGCGCAACGCACGTACCATAAGACTAGTTTTTATATAAAGTCTATTATAGTTTTTTGATTGACAATATAGCTAATCAATCACATGACAAAATAGTTCTTTATTTATTTATTTTTTAATAAAAATCATGTAATTTTAAACTTAAAATATTAAATGTATTTTGAAAATTAATCGTAAAACCTACTTTTAATTAAAAAAATTGGGGCCCTCAAATTTTGAAGGCCTAAAGCCTTTATTTTAGTTCCTTCGGCCTTGAGCCGGTTCTGCTTCACCAAGGGTTCACTACTTCACTTGGATCTGAACCTTTTTTTTTCTTTTTTCTTTTTTTTTTTTTTGAACTTGATATTGTAAAAGAGTATTTGAAACAAAATATTTTTCAAATATTGTTTATGCTATTGTCTCACTACATCTTTTTGCGGATAGATTCTATTTCCTTTTTTGACTTGAGAAAAGATATGACGTTGTTGTAAAAAGAAAAAAGAAATTTTTTAAAAAAATCTCTTTCTAAAATAGAGTAAATATCTACTATTTTAGAAAAATATCAAACTGAAATATTTAAATCCAAATCCATGGACGATCAAAAAGGCCCATGGCCTAGGTTGGTGACTTTCATTGCACTTTGAAGGGGCGCCTGCCTAAGATCGGCTCATGTGGTCGAACCTACGTCATAATTTGTGACAGAGGGGACCTGCGTACGCGCTGCCCTTAAAAAAAAAAAAAATACCCTACCCGGATCCAAGTTGGAAACTTGACGAATAGTGCTATGTGCACATTATGGCTCCAGAAGAGTATTCTAGAACCTGCATCTGGACCCCAGTCTTCTTAAATAGTGTATTTTATACGTTACGTAGGAATAGCGGTATATTTACTACTATTGTTTTCCCCTTCTTCCAAACTATTGGCTCAAAAACCTAATCCAAGCTCCGCAAATCTCCGTTTCCACCTAATTCAATCAATCGCCTCCGCATCGTCCTTCTTCAGGTACTTTGCTGACTTTAATCTTTCATATTTGTGTATCCGTATTCATGTTTACATGATTTCATTGTGGAACAAAGAAGATCCAGTGTTTTATTTATGGCATGAGTAAGCAATTAGATCTCGTAGTTTTTCTGTTTATTTGAAGTCAGGATTCAGTGTTCCAATTTTTCTGACCCTGATTTGTGCTTGTATAAATGTTTTTGATATCCGCCTCTTCAATTTTAATTTTTTTTAAATTTAGTTGAATTTGAAGATCTGTAGTTTCTGAGGAAAGAATTTGAACTTATGTTTTGTTAGGGCTTGGATTTGAAGTTATACGAGCTAATTTATGGCGTCAAAGCGTATATTGAAGGAGCTCAAGGATCTACAGAAGGATCCTCCGACATCATGCAGCGCTGGTATGTTAGCTCAGCATTTTTTTCCATTGTTCATTCTGTTTATGCGTTTTCTTAGCTTATGTGATAGTTTTTTTTTTTAGCTAAAGGACTTGATACGGTAAGTACCTGTGATTGAATTTCTGCTGCTTTTGTGAGGCTAATACTGCAACATATAGAACTTGTAGCAGAAGAACAACTGTTAGTAATTTGCTGTAGCTATTTGCTTTTTATGTGTTTGATTTAAATGTTTGTCTTCTATAACAATGGTGGCATTAGCCCCCGAATTCCTAAGTGGTCGAGGAGTTGGAGTAACGATCTTGGTAACCAAGGTTCAAATCATAGTAGAAGCAAATTAGATGAATTTTCTGTTCCTGATTTCTTCTTTAGGTTCATCATATATATATTGTGGGCTTAGACATTGAACTATGCCTCAAAGGTGATCTCTCTTCCTTATCGAAGAAGGTCATCAACATAAGCCTTGGTAAGCAGAGCCATCTTTTACATGTGTTGGTAGGAGATAATAAGTTTGGGTGGATTAGTGGAGGTGCACGTTAGTTGTCTTTGGCACCACTCTATTAATAAAAGAATATTAGTGGCGTTATTAATTGGTTGTTCCGTTCTGAGTTGTTAACTACAGCTGAATGCAGATTTGGTTGTATTGCATCTTTTTTTTTAATTTATGTTTCTTTTTTTTCTTTTTTAAAAAAAAAATGATTCCAGCCAGCTAATCCACCAAATGGCCTGTTACTGCCCTGTTTGTATTGCATATTTATATCGGCTTCACTTTCTCATTATCAATCAGAATTCCTGTATCGTTCTTCTCTTTTCTTATGTGCTGTCATTTGTCACCGCAAGCTGTTGTGGTTTCCTTATAACTTAGGATAGGCCTTAAGTTGCTGAGTGCAACTATATGTTTGTTAGTGTGGGTGCTTAATCACATGGCTGTTATGTTGATATTAAGTAGCATACTTCGTCTAATACAGGTCCAGTTGCTGAGGATATGTTCCATTGGCAAGCAACGATCATGGGGCCTACGGATAGCCCTTATGCAGGAGGTGTATTTTTGGTTTCAATCCATTTCCCTCCTGATTATCCTTTCAAGCCTCCAAAGGTACGTGTATGCTCCAGAGTGTCCTTGATCTCTGTATGTTCCTTTACATCCACTGTTGTTTTAAACCAGAGAGCATCATATTGGATGAATTTCTTCAAATACAAATGGCATAATGTTGTAAGTATTTAAGATAATAAATTTTCTTTTTCAAAAAATAAGCCAAATTTGTCATGGCTGCACAACCTTAAAATTGGCCCTGTTCATATGTAATGATAGCATTGGTTGACATCATACTTGTTTATTTTCTAAAATTTTCAAATAAATAATTTATTAGTAAGGCCCATGAAAAATACAAAGGTAATTTTACCTCATACCTTACCTCAGCCTATGCTCTATATTTTCCCTTTTTTTATGGCTGCATAAAACCTTCAAAATCATTGCCTTGTCAGTAAAATGTGGAGTATGCGAGCATTAGAAATGCTGACATTTGGTACATTAGCATGTTTGCATACCATAGGGATAAGTCCACAGGCCTACATGGCAGACTATACTCAGAGTTCATTGACAGCTCCACTTCCCTATGGAAAAATTCAGCAAGTCTTGGATGGTCGTTACTCCCCTCTTCATATCCTTGTGATCTTTCCTACTGCTTGAGATGACATTTGAAGCTTTTCATTGAGAAGTTTACTTTCCTGCATTAATCGAGAAAACATGGCAGAAGGAATTCTCAACTCTCTTATGTTCGGGTGCTAGGGTGAGCTGGTTCTTCGGGGTGCTGTTCAAGATTATAGCTCAGTAATCATGGGCATTAACAGTTTTGTCCAGTTTATTTGCTGACATTTGTTTGCTGCTAAATTAAGTTTACCTTCACGATGGTTCTGTAATTTCTTATATGTTAAGGGTTTCATTTGTTGCAGAGCACTGGAATGTGCACAATATGATTTCTTCCCTGCCTATTCTGAGAATTTGATTAATAGTTGTGTGTTGAGTTCTATGGTGATTACACAAGGTTGATATTCTTATTGTTTCAGGTTGCATTTAGAACTAAGGTTTTCCACCCCAACATCAATAGCAATGGAAGTATATGTTTGGATATTCTTAAAGAACAGTGGAGTCCAGCTTTGACCATATCTAAGGTTTGGATCTTGATCTTTGTCTATGTCCAATTAAATGTTGTTTCTTCTGGTCTTGGCTTGCTATATGAAAATGAGTCCAACCTGTAGACTAACTTTAACAAAATGAAGATGGCGCCGGTGGTTCTTGATACTGTTTTGTGGCGAATGGTCCATGTTTCTGTGTCTTGATTGTTTAGACTTGTTGAGCCTTGATCTCTTCTCTTTTTATAAAGAAAGATTAATTAATTAGGGCTATTGGAAAATGTGATGAAAACCCATTTACATACCAAGTCAGCAGTAAACCATCTGAAAAAATGGCGACAAAGAGTTTGGCTGGTTATCTTTCTTGTTTTTCAGTTGTCTTTGCGATTTGAAGGGTCTTACCGGCCTATTTGTGTTTTCAGGTCCTGTTGTCCATCTGTTCTCTGTTGACAGATCCAAATCCAGACGATCCACTTGTACCAGAAATTGCTCATATGTACAAGACTGACAGGGCCAAGTACGAGGCCACTGCTCGTAGCTGGACACAGAAATATGCTATGGGATGATGCGGAAAGTGTCCTCTGACGTGTCTGAGACACTTTTAATTGAACAATTTCATTTTGCTTTCACCCTTAAGTGCAATGTCTTTGTTCTTGGATGGAAGTAAAATGTTGGTAAGGAATTCAGTTTACTTCTCTTCTCCATTCATGTCGGATTGCCAAGAAGACCGAGATCTTTCAATGTGTGAATATATCTATTTGATGAATTTATTGAGAGGAGAACCTAAAATGTAATTTTACTTTTGCTCCTTTCCTAACTTCTGTCTATTTGACCAACCTTGTATGGTGCTTTTGAGTGGCAAAAATTCAGTCATCATATTTCAGTGTTCTGTGATTTGTAAGTTGTGCAAAGCAGATTTTTTGAAAATCTGTGTAGGTATATGTTTCCCTGCTAAAGTGGGAGGTCAGGGTTATCGATCTCTTCTGTGAGATAAGTTTGGTCTTAAAGTTTTTGACTCTTCAAGGCTTTTTTCTTGGTTCATGTCAATTTACAACAGCTGCAAGAAGGGGCCTATTGAAGGCGTGATTCTCTTGTTGGTGACTTTGTCTAATATGTTGAAGCCAAATGCATCTGAGGCTCGTTGTCTTAACTCTTAGGAATTGATGCTGATGAAATTGTGCTACCTTTCCTTTCCTATCCTTCCATTTCGTGAAGAGTTGTTACACGATAAGCAGTGTCAATAAGCCAAATTAGCAGGATAGTTTAGTATTTTCCATTTTTCAAATTCTTCCTACCTCACGAAATGAATTGGAAGAGTATATTGTTCTTTGTGGAAAGATGAGGGTATATGGCTTCTAAGCTAAACATCTGTGTTCAACTTGTGTGGTCATATTTGCCGGCTTGCCATCAATATGTGCTGAGAATTTAGTCACTATCGAGGAGGGCCAAATGAATATTTGGACAATTAGGAAGCTCCAGATGCTGTAGTTGCCTCATGTTGCGGCTGAATGTTGTCTGTTGGTACTGTTGAATTGAAATTGGAAGGGGGTAAGCTGGTTAGTGCTAGAGTGGGTTAATAAAGAAAACTAAATGTTCAAATGATTGTCGCTTGGTTTACAAGCAAACAAGTCTTCCGCCTGTAGATTCACGTGCCATGCTAATCAGGTCTTTCTTCACTTATCTAGTTAATGTAGACGTTTTAATGTCTTGGGTTGTCCCATGGCATTTGTTTGTAGTATCTTTTGTTCATTTTGGCTTCTCCCAATAAGAGAAGCTAAACTTTTGATGATATGCTGACAATTTTTTCACGTGCCTTGTATTTATGGTAAGCAAACAATGTGTGGAAACTTAACAGTAGTTCCCTCCTATTTCTCTCATACTTGCATGGGTACTGAATACTGATATCAAATTTCATTATAGTTATACAAAAAGGTAGGACCTTGACTCATTATAGCTTCTTCAAACTTCATAGTACGTCGAAGTTGGAGACTGGAGGCTTCCTGGCAAGTTCCTTTTCGAATTAATCAAAACGGTGCAAAGTTGGGTAGTTGGTAAAAAGTGAAATCCAAGGCCATAGACTTTCTTCTTTTTCTCTTTTTTTCAAATCACCATAGACTTTCTGCTTAGTATAATAGGCGTACAAGGACAGAGAAGAAAGTTGGGGTTGCTAGGTGTGGGGCGGGGCGGTTTGGCATGTCCAAAATCACCAGCTGTAAAGAAAATCCTTCACCTATTTAGTCCCCACACTGCATTTACTCCCCTTGTACTGAACTTCTCTACTGTAGTGCGATATTTTCTTGAGAATATTAGACTTAGCTAGCTAGATGTTTGGACATAGTTTTCAAAATATATTTTATTTTTTCTTAAAACAATAAAACATATTTTATATTCACAAATTCTAAGAACTATCGCAAATATCCAATAATACTTTCATCAATAATATTCATTATTATTATCACAAATCATAATCCGGAAAATAAATAAATTTGGTGCAAATTATCATTTTTATAATGAACTATATAATACACTATTAGATGACAGAGAAGAAGAAGCAGCATTATTACAAAATAATAAATGGTGGGCTCTTTTACAAAATATAAAGTTTGGGGCCATTTTTAAAATTTTAAAAAAATGTAACAGTAATATTTTGGGCAGAGCTGGTTTTGAGATTTGGGTTTTGGGACTTGGGTATTTGACAAAATATGGATAAAATTTATAAACAAACATATATTTATCAAAAATAATTTAAACTTTTTTAACAAAATCTATGATCAAACGGGTCCTTAATATAGTGTATGCAATTTTTACATTGTTAGATTAAGTTGGTCTATAAAAATAATTTCTTACAATATATGGTAATTTGAAGAAAAAGAAAATAGATATGCACTATATCCAATTGAATTGTATTCCATTATTTGGTTCAAAACAAAGCTAGAATTATAATCTCACCTTTTATATGGGTAAACAATACTAAGATCTTGGCATAAATTTTACAACGTTATTAGCTAATATCAATAGTCAAACGGTAGAGCAATGCAACCTCGAATTAACTATCGGGATTCATACCCAAATTCTAGTAACCAAATCCACATTTTGTTGTATTAGAACATAAATGCAAATTTTGTTGTGCTCTCTTTGTAATATCTCAGTGTGGGATCGGATCCAATTCGGGCCCCCCAAACTGGTACGTCTGTGAATCTGCATGAGATTTGTGGCATTTCAGAGCTGTATACTACCCAATAATTCATACTCTATATATTTGAATGGGGAGGCGGATCTAGAATTTTAATTTTATAAATTTAATATTTAAACTTATGGCTTTTTTTCTTTTTTTAAATTTCACTAGGCAGTATGTCTAGTGTTAATTTATATATATATATATATATATATATATATATATATATATATATATATATATATCGTAAAATACAAAGATGGAGGAAGACTTAGGCCTTACCTCCCAATATGAAGTATGTACACTCTTGGTCATCGAGCCTTGACAACCAAGTATACTAAGGTAGCTGTGATGGGTTAGATCCATGATGATGTAATGATTGTCTATCTTATAACATCGATAGACAACCATATGTACAAAAACATTGTGTAGCGAATATAAGTCAGCTATACAAAAGAGTATATATGTTCCTAATTCTACTAAAGAAGTGATTTGAAATAGAATCCTCCATGTACGATAAAGTCTATTTCAATTCATATTTATTATTTATCATAATTTTAGTGGGACCCGCTAGTTGTATGGTGTATCCACTTATTTCCCGCCAAAACAACAAAGAAACCTCTCTTTTTCCACACTACAATCCAACTTGTTCCTCAAATCATTCTATTTATAGCGCTGCAACTTTTCGACTTTACTATTTAAATAGTGGTTACTATTCACTCCCTAAACCCCACCCCACCATATAAATTCAGTCCCTCTTTGTCACATATATTACTCTTTTTGCTGCTACTAATTTCATCTTCCAACCAGTTCTTGATCTTTCTTTAATCTTCTACAAGATTAATCTTCTAATCCTGTTTTCTACAAAACTTCAACTTATCCCATGATAAGAAATCCAGTCATTTCTCCCATGGATGTACCAAGAACAGTTAAGTTTTCCCAACACATAGTCACTGAAAACAAACATGTTCCTGAGCAAAACGAAAAACCCAATTCCCAAACGGAGTTTTCACATAGAGTTGTTCGAATCATACTTACAGATACTGACGCCACTGATTCGTCGGACGACGAAGGACAAGATACTGTACGGAGAGTGAAGAGGCACGTGACGGAGATCAACCTCATGCCATCACCCAATTTGATATGTGAAAAGAAACGAAGATTGGTTTCGCCGGATACTGACGTCACTCACCGGAAAAAGTTTAGGGGTGTACGTCAAAGGCCGTGGGGTCGTTGGGCAGCAGAGATTCGGGACCCGACCCGGGGAAAACGGGTTTGGTTGGGAACCTATGACACCCCGGAGGAAGCAGCTATTGTTTATGACGAAGCTGCTGTTAAGCTCAAAGGTCCTGACGCCGTTACTAACTTTCCGAAAGTATTAACGGCGGATATAACAGAAACGGAGTCTGTTACTGACGGTGGAGAGAAAAGCGAAAACGACGCCGCTTTGTCGCCTACGTCAGTTCTCCGTAACGATTATTTTACGCCGTTTGACGATTTGGGGTTCTGTGAAGTAGACGCTTTTGGGTTTGACGTTGACCCCCTTTTCCGGCTGCCGGAATTTGGGATGTCGGAGAAATACTACGGCGATGAATTCGGCGAGTTTGACTTTGACGATTTTGCTTTTGAAGCTCGATAGTGTGGGCTATTTCCCTATTTGGTTGTTTTAGAGGAAAAATTGTGGTATTATTGTAAATTGAGTCATTGCTGATGGTGACGTGGCATTTTTGAGGTGAATATAAGGTGATTAGTAGCCGATTTATACGGCGATTTTTGTGAGAGATTTTTGTACCTTTTTTTAATGTTAACATGTGATTTGTGAGGGCCAATTATGTAGTATGAAAATTTTGTTTGGAGGAATAGAGTTAAGCTAGATTTTGTTTGGAGAAATATTGTTTTTGTTATTCCAATAAAACGAGAGACAATTGTATTTTCTGTTATGATCGGGTTTGTATTTTAG
The DNA here is from genome assembly GCA_002018475.1 of Nicotiana obtusifolia. Taxonomy (NCBI): domain Eukaryota; kingdom Viridiplantae; phylum Streptophyta; class Magnoliopsida; order Solanales; family Solanaceae; genus Nicotiana; species Nicotiana obtusifolia. The sequence goes on from MCJB01050301.1 coordinate 28,042, forward strand.
GGGTAGATTAAGTAAAATAATTCCTATATAAAAATTTAATCCGTTCAATATAATGTTTGGTTGTACAATTCAATTTATGCATACTTAATATATGGATTACTTATACCTCATAGAAAGGCTTAGCTAATACAAGAAAATCAAGGGATTACTAATCCCTGCATTAACTATACCTGGATAAGACCTTAAGGGGTCGTTTGGTAGGCCGTATTAAGTAAAATAATTTCCGTATAAAAATTTAATCCTTCCAATACCATGTTTGGTTGGTCAATTCAATTTACTCCTACCTAATATATGGATTAGTTATACCTCGTATGAGGGATTAACTAATACCAAGGAAAGCAAGGGATTACTAATCCTTGGATTAGCTATACATGGATAAGACTTAAAATTACTAAATCAAGAGTATAATTGTAAAGAATATTTTATATAGTTTTAAACCAAACACAAATTTAGATTATACATTGCATAATTAATTTTTAATACAATGAACTAAACACTTAATAAAAAATAATCCCAGCACTACAATCCCTGCATTACTAATCCCTGCATTACTTGTGTTCGTACCAAACGACCCCTAAAATTATTAAATCGCCCCCTCAAACCCTTTTCCTATATTTCTTTATATATAAAAAGAAGAATATTCAAGGGTATAATTGTAAAGAAGATTTTGTACAGTTTTAAATCGAACATAAACTTATATTGCATTGCATAGCTAATTTTTAATACAATAAACCAAACACTTGATAAAAAATAATCTTAGCACTATAATTCCTACATTACTAATCCCTACATTATTAATTTCTGCATTACTAATTCCTGCATTACTTGTGTTCGTACCGAACGACCCCTTAAAGTGTTGCTACTTGAGGGTGTGGAAAAAAAATAAGTTACTATAAGTTGCACTCCTTTAGAGTTGGCGTGGATTTTTATTCTAATTATTGTTTGCTATGTAATTAAGCAAATCAGTGACACAAGCTAGTATAATTAGTCTTTTTACTCATCTTTTTCATCTTATGTGATAATATTTAATTAAAATATGTAATTATTTTTTCATCGGTTGACCCCCGAAGGCACTACATCAATAAGATTCAACACGACCTTTTCCTTGGTACCCTATTTTTTCAAGTTGTGGCACCCTATTGGGACACGTAGCTAGAAACGAATAAAATATTACAGTTAAATTTTTCTATAACATTATTATATGTTTCGATAATTTTTTTAGTTGCTATAGTAAAATATTTTTATAAAGAACATATAATATAACATAATATAAAAAATTAATTTCACGAAAGAGTTAGCCGTTATACTAAATTAATATTAGAAAGAATAACTGTTATAGAGATGTTCGGCTGAATTAAATTTATTGCACAACCACAAACCCTCGGCGGCTAAGGAATACCAAAAATAAAAAAGCTAAAATAGTAAAAATAAAGATGGGAAAAGGAGATAAAAACGAGCAACAGGATTCAGTGGGATCCAATGGTTGGTGACCAAATAGATCCGAAAGCAACTATACATAGCGCCATCTTCCAATTTATTATACACGTTAGCCGCCTTCCACTAATAAGTACTCCACTTGTTGCTAATTGTCTTTACATTTGGACCAATTACAAAAGGATTTACACTTGCGTTATGGCCAATATAAATATTTTTCACATCAAATAATTCAATTATTTTAATAGAATATTTATAGTCCGACCTTTTCATAACAATCATCCTTTATAACATTATTTCATTACAATAGCTCTTATTACTTTTTCAATATGAAAATGGAAAAAAAGAAAAGAAAAAAAAAGGTTGTTTTATTCAAAACTGCAGTGGTGCTTGGTTCGAAGCTTCAGTAGGTAGCCACTCCCTTCTCAGAGAACCGTACGTGAGACTTCCGCCTCATACGGCTCCGTCCTGATCTTCCGTCGTCGGCCTTGGTTTCACCTCGCGACTCGGGATACTTGCAAGGAGAGCCAGGGAAGGGGCAAGGGGTTCACCCACTTTCACGAGTTTCATAGGTTCAAGAGATCCCACTATAGAAGTGTCTAGCCTGCAAACCATAGGGGCTTTCAGATAGTTTCTTTTGAAAAAAGCAATCCAAAGTATGACTCCCTCTTATTGACCAGGCCAACTCCTTTACTAGTTATTTCTCCAAAATCAAGTTTTTTTGGACTTAATTTTTCATGTTACGTTGTAATATGCATTCTATAATAACACTTCACTATAACAACAAAAAAATATCGAAACAGACGAAGTTGTTATAGAGAGGTTTGATTATGCTTTATTTTCTAGGTAATTCGTTCAGCTTATTTAAATAATTACTTATAGTTATCTTTTAGATGACCTGATAATATTTTTTTTAAAAATAATTAAAGACTGACTTTTGTTTAAGAGGGGCCATGAGCAAATTTCCTAGTAGAATGATTCAATTGATCATATAAGCAGGAAGGAGCTTCTGTTTGTCACATCAGATGTGTCCTCTTTTTGTTATATGCTCTTCACCTTTACTGTAGTGTATTTTTTTAATTTCAAAATCTTAGGTAGCAAAATGACATCTTGGAGAGGCTATTATAATGGAGTGGTTATCAAGGTTAAATCAACCCCACTTCTACTGCTGAAATAGTTGCCAGAAGTAGAACACAAGGATCCTGTATTGGCCATAACCAATGTCTGATTCTAGTTATTTAGTTTAAAAAAGCAATCCGGTGTACTAAGTTCTCGTTATGTGCGGGGTTCGAGGAAGGATCGAACAACTAGGGTCTATTGTATGCAGTCTTATCCTGCATTTTTAAAAAAAGCTGTTTCCATGGCTTGAACTTCTAATTTTTTGATCGCATGACAATAACTTTACCACTTACGTCAAGATTCCCCTTCGTCTATTTAGTTTAGTTATGTTAAAAATCAAGATTCCTATTGAGGGAATCATGTTTCATCTTTGTCTAGAATTTTGCAACATGACCAATTCCTTGCTGTTAGGGGCATTTTTGGATGATGTGAGACTATAGTGCTTTGGGTGGTTGTCTTTGTTTCTATAATTATTTGTGGTTCAAAACTATTCTACTAGTATGGTGTGTCTACCATTGATAAAATTCAACAATTAAGACTCTCCATAAAGACTTGTAGTTTCCTATTGACATTCTCTTTCTTCCAAGTAAAACAATTCAACATTTTTCTAGGAAAAAATCAGTTCAAACTTTTCCACTAAGCTTGATACATTTAAGGAAAAAAGAGCAGCTAAGCTTTCGCTGTGTGCGAGAGTCGGAGAAGGAACCAGACTATAAAGGTCTATTGTACGTAGTTAGAGGTGGCAAACGGGCGGGTGGGGTCGAATATGAACGGGTCGAAAACGAATAATTCAAAAAACAGATAAATTATCCTATCCGATCCGGCCCGTATTTGAAACGGATAAAAACGGGTTATCCAACGGATTTATATGGATATTCATACTATCTATGACTTCTTGAATATGATCACTTATGGGAGAATTCCTAGTCTCCCAATCTTGAAAAACCCCTATTTTGATGCTTTACAAATATAAAAGTTAAACACATTAGTTATCCATTGGTTATCCATTCGGTTAACTATATTTTAAGTGGATAATATGGTTCTTATACCATATTCTACCCGTTTTTAAAAAGTTCAATTATCCAACATATATTTTAATTGATAATATGGGTGGATAACTATTTTCTTTTACCTATTTTTGCCACCTCTATACGCTTTCTTACCCTCCATTTTTACAAGAGACTATTTCCACGGTCTGAACCGAACCCGTAATCTCCTTATTGTGTTTAAGGAAGTCATATTTTTATGACTTTTGCGGACATCGTGTCCTCTTCTGATCTTCAACTGATAGTCACAAGAACATATGCTATCTCTCCGACGTTTATTACAAGCAAAATCAATGTTTTAACGAAAAATACTTACCTGAATTCCTGAAATCGGTATTTACATCATGTTTATCGAAATCGAACTATTTAATTAACTTTAAGAGGTCTAACTTAAAGTGAGAATACATATCTAAGGAATCGATTATATATATTACAAACATATTGCATTAATTAATTTGGCGTAAATATCAAATATAAGTATATTTGTTCCCAAATCTAAAACAGGGAAAAATATGAAAACATAGTAGCAGCAGATTAGAGAAAAAATTGCTCGTAAACAATTTTTCTTATCGAATTTGATTGACAAATCGAAGAGATTTTGTAAATCCAGTTCGCAAATTTTTGTTTTTTCCTGGAGAAAGAATTGATCGTGTTTCTTTAGGTTTAGGGGTATTTTTGACCTAAAAAAGGTTTATTAAACGCACACATGTCTTTTCCAAGGACCATTTTGTAATAATGTCCATTTCAGGAACAAAATTTAAACACAAGCCCAAAAAGATTGAAATTGTAAAAATATAATATTTTTTGGGATGATCTTTAATTTTTAATCCCAGCTTGTCCCATGAATAGAATTTTAAAGTTAAAAATTAAAAAGTACCTATAAAATAATCGCAGGACAACACTTATTAAACTTAAAATTTTGCCTATGAAGAGATAAAAATTCAAAACCTGAACTCTTGTGTGCTTCTTTTTATGTCAATCCCCCGTTTTGGAAACAGCCACAGGGGCCGGAAGTTCCACCAAGTTTTCAAAACGGGAAAATGATATTGTATAGTTGCTCTTAAAATAAATGTCGAAAAATATATTCTGTATATTATGTATAAAAATTATACAAATTTCATATATTTTTTTAGCTACGAATGTAATTAGTTTTTGGGCAGGCTAAAAGTGAAAAAAAGCTCTTTCAGCCTTGCGGCCCAAGCAAGTAGCCCAACTAATAAGGGTAACAGAAACGCATCTCTCGCCACTATCCAAATCCAAAAGAGAGAGAGAGAGAGAGAGCGAGAGAAAAAAAGAAACTTGCATTCTCATCGGCTGCGAAGATAAACGAATCACTCGATTGAAAGGTTAGCTTCTGATCAATTTTATTTTATTGTTTTTCCAGTTCTCTTACTTTGAATTAATGCTTATATATGCGGCAAAGCACATTAAATTCATGTTCCGTTTACATATTATGTGGGAATTAATTTGAAACAAGCTGAATTTATGGAGCGATTGTTACAAAAATTGTATTCAATTGTTTTTGAGGATTACGATTGTTTTAGTTAGTGCTTATGTACTTTTGAGTATTTAAAAAAGCTAGTTATAAGGATTTAGGGTTTAGCTGCCTGTTATTACTCCCAATTAGATGTATGTTCGCTAATTTGTTGATTCGTATTGCTACTAGCTACTTATTTTCTGCTTGTTTCTTATGCTTCACTTACTTTGAATTTGTGCCTATGTGTGGATATTCACATAATTTCATGTTTCTCTGTTTGTGGGAATTAATTTGAAAAAAGGTAAATCTCTTGAGCAACTGTTAGAAGAATTTTTTTCCCCATTGTTCGAGGATTGCGATAGTTTGAGTTAGTTTTATGTGATTCTGAACATCTAGAAAAGCTAGTTATAAGGATTTTGAGTTTAGCTGCCATTATTCCCAATTAGATATATGTTAACTGATTTGTTGATTTGTATTGGTTTAGATCTTAGTGCAGTCATGGCTGAAGAAGAGAATCAGAACGAATTGAAGGAGGAGGTGGCTGACGTAAGTCCAGCTTTATCTCTTTCTCTGTTCCTCGTTAGAGTTATTACTGTTTGAAACTTTTGCATCATCACTTGGTAATGCCTCTTTGTTTGTGCCTGGTCCGACTCTGAGAATAATAATTCAGGTGTTTAGGTCCCCACTGAGCAGAATTTGTTAGCTTTGGAGAGGCTGTTTGAATACTCTTTAAAAAGAGTTTTAGCAAAAAAGAAAAGGCACATTAAGTAAGAATCCTTAATCAAGGTTTTGGTTTAACTTTTATGTGAAGAATGTTTAGACTATTTTAAAAGCCAAGTTATAGGTCAACTGTCTACGATACACATTGATTAGTAATCTTAACAAGATGATAAGTACCTTTTACAAATGATTAAAGAATATCAATAGTGTTAAACTTTACAGGGTCAGAGTTAAATTTGTTTATCAAGATAAAGTGCTTAGTTTCTTCATAAGTCCATTGTTGACATCTTTGTATGAATTCTTCCTGTCAAACCTTGGATGTTTTAGCTGTTTCGTTGAACGTGTAAGACGTGATCTAGTTATCTTAAATTTCCTTGTTTGTAGTAACCTACACGCGTAAGGGGAAGTTAGATATAACATCAATAAAGAATTTTGTAAAAACAGGATTTTATGATCTGAAACAAACTGCAATAATGTTGAAGGGAATATAAAATAAAAGTAGAAAAAGAGGAATACTTCCTGTAATGGGCTTCTTTCCTCTCTTTGCTAGTGGAACATAACAAGTAGCACTGTAGCAGAAACCTTTTCTATTCATATTTCATTTTAGAGGCAGTAGAAGGGCCGTAGAGTGATATTGAAAATGGGAGGTGCAACGGAGCTCATCCAGGATTAATCCTTCTACTTATCTGCCAAAAGGAATATTTTCATTAGGTTTTGATGCTTGGTTCAAAGTGCATGTCAAACACCAAATGTAATGGCAGATACTTAAAGGAAATTGTGGTGGCCAAATTTTATTAAACAAATAAAGATGCTTATAGGCTGTCCGTAGTACATAGGCAATTCAATATTAGCAGTTAACCGGCATCAAATACGCTCTTTCTTCCTTTATGAACATTCAGATATCTTTCATCAATAGTTATCACTAAATACACAATCTAATGTTAGTAACTCACCTTCATGCTGGAGAACGAGTAATGCTTTAGAATTTACTGGCAGCCTAAGTGATCTAGAGCCCGTTTGGATTGGCTTATTTTAAGTGTTTTTAAGCCAAAATAGCTTTTAAGCCATTTTATAGTGTTTGGATAAAGTAAAAAAAGTGCTTTTAAGCACTTGTTTTTAAGCTAAAATGACAAAAATAAGCCAAAAACTAGAATTCCTAACTTATGGCTTTTGGCTTAAAAGTCATTTGAAACAAGCCCATTCAAACAGGCTCCTAATTGCAAATATATCTAAAAGACTAAAATACAGGAGGTTGTGCTTCGAAAGAGATCTTCTTGTAGCCTACTAGCAAGGACTTGTACTCTAACAGACTTATTGCTTCTGCCGTTGCTTCTTTTCCATCTTTCCTTGAGCCGGGGGTCTATCGAAAACTACCTTCTTACCTTCTCAAGGTAGGGGTAAGGTTGCGTACACACTACCCTCCCCGGACCCCACTTGTTGAATTGTTGTTGTTGTTGTATAGGCACAGAGGAGGGTGTGTTCGCTTCCTCATAGGTTTTAGTCAGAGTTGTCATCAAATTGGAGATAAAAATGGTGTTGGTCGTTTGCTATGTACAACAAAAGCACTTGCTTGATTTTCCATCCATCTTCAGGTTGATGTGTTGTTGATGTCATATTGAACCCATGTATGTGTGATTGCTACCTTAGTTCATTATCTTTTCCTCTCTTTCTATGCTATTGCAGATAGCACCTTTTGATCCTACCAAAAAGAAGAAAAAGAAGAAGGTTGTAATTCAAGATCCTGCAGATGACTCTGTTGATAGCTTGGCTGAGAAAACTGAGAATTTATCTGGTAGGTAAATGTAAAAACTGGTTTCACCTTATTTTTCCCATAATCTCGGGAGAGGTGAAAGAGTATAATCCTCAAATCAACCGACCAAATTCCCCGTTTCCATAACCCCCAAAACGCACACACACATGTGCACATACTCTCCGAAGATAAAGACTACCGAAGAAAATGTGAACCTTTAATGTGAACCCTGAATGTGATTTATTTCTCATTGTTTTGCTATGCAGTTTCAGAGGGCCTTGAGGCTACATTTTCTGGTAAAAAGAAGAAGAAGAAGCCGGTTAGTTTTGCTCGATCCCACAGGCAAAATATTGATTGATTTATCAGTGAATACCTTGCACCCTCATCTCATTTTCTGGCACTAACCCCTTCTGGAAGAAACACCAGAGGACCAAATGGTGCGACCAAAAGATTTTATGTTTATTAAGATAGGGGATAGAGGAAGAAGATGGGAGTGGAGGGATGACCAAGGGAAACTCGAAGAGTTGGGGATGTTGAAACGAAAGACAATTGTTTGATTTCTTTGTTATTTGTACCTCAAGAGAAAGCTATTTCATACTCCCCGAGCACCAAAGCATGGCCAGTTTTATTATTAGATTTGGCTAAGGGGTTAAAGTGCCAAAGAAATAGTTAAAGGCTTAATTTTATGACCTGAAAATGTTTCAGTGAGATTCACTAAATGATAGAAGTCATCAGGAGTTTCTTCAGATCCTATGTACCCATGAAACAATTTTAAAATTGTGCAGGCACACACTGATCTCCTGAGTGATGAGAAGGAAAGCGTCGGCGAAGATGTGGATGGTGAGATCTTGCATTTTCAGCTTGATTGCTGAGTTTAGTTGTGGTAATATTTGAGATATAACCCGCTCTCTTCTTCTAGATCACCTTGGAGATGATGAAGCTGCTGGAGAAATTGTCCTACAACAATATCCTTGGGAGGGAACTGATCGAGATTATGAATATGAGGAGGTATTTTATCATTTGTATTCTTCTGCATATACCTGTTAAGAGACTTTCAGAGTGCACTGATTACCCCCAATAATAGGTAGGTACTCCATGCATGAACTTGAACTGGGTAATAATGCATACCTGCCAACCTCACAGCACTACTCCAAGTGTACGGGGAATTCTTGGATTTATCTTATGCCCATGTAAACTTTCTCACGGTGAACTAAATAAAGCTAAGACTAGGAGTAGATTGACAAAAAGAGGAGGTTGACTGTACCCGTTGTACTTCTTCCTGAAGAGGTGGCCTGCTTGATTTGCATTAAGGCACTAGTGTCATATATCTGATTGTCGTATCCTGGTGCAGACAACTGGTTTGCTTTTAGGATTTTTGTTATTGGCAATTGATTTTCACTTTTGATTCTGCAGCTACTGGGCAGAGTATTCAACATTCTCCGTGAGAATAATCCTGAACTTGCTGGAGATAGGCGTAGGACAGTTATGAGGCCTCCTCAAGTTCTTCGTGAAGGCACAAAGAAAACTGTGTTTGTGAATTTCATGGATCTTTGCAAGACGTAAGTTTTTTGTTCACATGGTTCTCTTTCCTTCCTTGTAACACTTGCATCATTTTGTGTTGCCACACTCCATTTTGATTAAATGTTTTATGTTCAGCATCATGGATGTGTATATTTTATTTGATTTTTATGACATGCACCATATGCTAATTTGCTTTAGTAAGTTAGAAGTTGTACGCATTTTGGCACCATGCAAAGTTCCTCACAGCTCGGAATTGCTTGTACTTTGATATTGATGAGTAGTGAGTAGTGACCATCATATTCACCATATAAATTGTATATTACATTGCTACCTTTCATGACCAAGAATTGTCATTACTTGATTTATCTAGTTAAGAAGATGTAATTTGCATATAGACCTGCATTTTGATTTGCCACATGGCTTCGACGCTGCTTCACCATTTCTGATTCACTGCTGCTGTGTTCTTGAGCTTGAGATAGGTAATAAATCAACTAGACGGACTAGTTTGAAAACCAATATCTCAAAATTTTGTTGTCTTTAGAAAGTGGAATGTGAACACTTGGGATACCACTTTGAGATAAAGGGCATCTCGGTACACTAAGCTCCCGCTATGCACGGGGTCCGGGGAAGGGTCGGACCGCAAGGATTTATTGTACGCAGCCTTACCCTGTATTTCTACAAGAGGCTATTTCACGGCTCGAATCCATGACCTCTTGGTTACTTTGCAGCAACCACTTTGAGATGCTACTAAAAAATGCTCAAAATTTGTTTGACTTCCGAGATTTCAATTTATAATTGCACTCTGAAATTATCACTTTCTGTAAAAGCCACTCCATGCATCATAATACCGAAGTCGGCTCAAGCATCACACACTTGGCATGATGAGATTCTTGGTGCACTGAAGTAGCCCTTAGCTGTACCTGTAGTATCTGGCTCTATCTACACTTTGTTTGACACAATTGTATTTGGTGTGAACATCAAGGAGTGAGTTTGAAGAATATTCTATTCGAGTTGATTGAGTTTAGGTGTTGAGTTTGGTTTAGAAACTTGGTCATGGTTTAAATTCTGATTCTTTATTGAGGTTGGAGTTTGAAACTTTTCAATGGTGCAAGACGTCTCATGATTGGTAGTAGTGTGTTAACCACTTTGGATATAACTAATGGAAGGTATCATTGGGTTCCCAGTTATTTTTGGATAGAATTATCTTTCCCTCATTGCACCGCTTGAATAATTGTTTCTTATTTATAGGATGCATAGGCAGCCAGAGCATGTTATGACTTTCTTGCTGGCTGAAATGGGGACTAGTGGATCACTTGATGGGCAGCAAAGATTGGTTATCAAGGGAAGATTTGCTCCGAAGAATTTTGAAGGAATCCTTCGGCGATATGTCAGTAAGTTCCTGTTACCGATCTGTGATCTATATGCAGCTATTCAGAAACGATTTTCTTCCTTATATTTTTCTTATTAATGGTGCTATATTATGCCCTTCTGCATCCTATGAACTATAATATAACGGCCTTTGCTCAGCGACTTACTTTTGTTTTCAGATGAGTATGTCATCTGCAATGGATGTAAAAGTCCAGATACTATCCTTTCTAAGGAGAACCGTCTATTCTTCCTCAGATGTGAGAAGGTATTTTCTTTAAGAAGGCATGATATATGTTTACTATCTGCATTTCAATCTTACATTTGTGAATATATAAGTATATCTTTGTAAATTTTGCATCAGTATTTCTTCCATCAGATATTTTGAAAATAGACTATGTGGCAGATGATTGTTTAGGTATTTTAATTTTCTTATTCCCTTCGAGACCATGGGATACAGTATGTGTACATGTAGAAACTGTACCTCTTTGGGCTTTCAGAGATGCTAGTGCCTGGTGCTTCTTGGCTACTTGTTAGGCATCCTATGATGGAACGTGACCGTATCACATTGTCAGATCATACACCTAAGTAATATGAGAGATCTCAGGCCTTCCACTTATCTGAATTTATGTTGGGTTTGCTTTTATTGATTGAATTGTTTATGCTTTTAATTCTGATCTACCCTCAACAACAACAACAACAACAACCAAGTGTAATCCCACAAGTTGGCTGATCTACGCTCAAGAATATTATTATTTTTATTGTATAATATTAGCCTGGGATGAGCTTATATGGAGTAACATGGTCAGTGAGGATTCATATAGTCAACTTCAACTTGTTTGCGACTGAGGCGTTGTTTTTGATACCCTCAAGAATGCCTTAGTATTTCTCTCTCTTTTTAACCTGAAAGAGAGAGGAAGAATTGTACAACTGCTTTTTACCTCAAAAAGGAGAAGGAAAATGATTGCTTTAGTATTTCCAAATGATCACCTTTCAAGAGTTGTTCGAAATTTTCTCCTCCCTCTTGCTTTATCTTTTTTAAATTTGAAAAGGGTTATAGGGAAAGATTGAATTTTGGGGAACAAAGTAGAATTAAATTGTTTATTTCTGTTCTAAAATCGGTTTTGCTTGTTTAATTTCTTGCAGTGCGGTTCTGGAAGATCAGTTGCTCCTATCAAGGCTGGTTTCGTTGCTCGTGTTGGCAGGCGGAAAGCTGGGACTTAAGCCGGCTTGGGGAATGTTTGTTCGACAACTTCATCTTATAATCGACTTTGTTAAAGTTTTGTATGTTATGCTTTGTGTTTAACCGAGAGATGATATTGAAATGTGGTGCAACTTTGCTTATGAAGAGAGCTGATTTAGATTCAATCTTGTCTGATGTTGTTTTTTGCATTTCGTTGAACTACACGTTTCGATATAACATATAGAATGACTTGATTTGATGGCATAGCTTACAGTATTTGAAATCTATATGACTTAAAGCTATATAAAAAATAATCCGAGTCACATTTTTCTCATATCAAAGTATGAAAGATCACGAGTGAACATGTTAGTTATCGATCACTTTGATTTTCGGTTACTACCCTCTCCTCCTTGAAAGTTGATCGTTACTTAAATAAGCCCGTCAAACATATGAGCACTTAAAAGTTGATCATGTTAGTTATATGATGGGCTTAAGCTAATTGAATTACGAAACCAGAAAGAGATTTTAAGTCTGAAGTGGAAGGATAGTTTTGTGCACTATCATGCACTTTCATTTTAATATTCAACTTATCTATTCTGCACTTTTTTAGAATTAAGCATTCATCAGATTCAACATTAGAACGATAATGAAACAAATGCCTGAAAAAATCATCAGATTGAACATTAGAGCAATAATTAAAAAAATGCCTCACTTCCCCACATTCTTATCTACTGAAACATATGATAAATGCTTGTCAACCCACTATGAACTTTGAAATGATTGAGTAAAAGAATTGGGCCTCTTGGGTTTTTGTGATTTTAAGGTTCCACGTCCACAGCTGTGTGGTGGGTGCAATTCAAGGCTTATTAGTCCCCTTACACATAATCTTGACCATTCGTGTCCTTAAATAAAGGGGAATTTTCATATATACCCATTTTTAGGCCACCATTTAAGTTATATTAGCATTACATAAAATTTAGCAAAGTGCACTCCCTCGGATCTGAAGCGGTTCAATCTCTTCAATGCAACTTCAGAAATCAAATATGAAGTTTTTCTATCTTTCAAATGCAACTTCAGAAATTCGAATCTGAAGTAGTTCAATCTTTTCAATGCAACTTCAAAAATTAAATCTCAAGTTCTTCTATCTTTCAAAGGCAACTTCAGAATTTTGAATTTTAAGTTGTTCGATCTATTGAATGCAACTTCAAATTTCAAATCTTAAGTTCTGAAACATAAACTTGTTCTTCGAATTGCAATCCAATTCACGATTCAATACCCAAATCTACTCCAAATGAGCTCAAATTTGAAACATAACTTTCAAATATCATAAAGAACAAATTAAATCTCAACCATCAAATTATCAGAACAACAACAAATTTAACAAATCCGTTTTGCAACTAAGAAGAAGAAGAAGAAAACATCAATAAAAAAGAAGAGAAGTGTATGTATCTGAAGTTGTCCAAAAATTAGGTATCAATTTTAACTTTTTTTTTTTTTAAGTGGGTACAAATTTAATGTGTGGAGCAAAACTAAGCGTCACATGAAAACTTTACTTATATAAATAAGAAAAATTACACAATATAGCCTCTTTAAAAAATAATAGCCGAAAAATATATAAATTTTGTATATTACAAAAAGGATACATACTCTAAACATAATTAGTGTATATTTTTTATATATTGGCTAGCGACTGTAATTAATTTTGTCTGACTGGCCAAATGCGTAACTTGCGCTTTTAGATAAGTATAATTGATATGGTTTGAAAATTTTAAATTTATAGTACTTTAAATAGTTTCTAAGCATGTAATTTTATTCCCAAAATTTGAAAATTTGATATCCGAATTTGTCCGAAAAATTGTGTGTGTTGACTCTTATATATACTTTGAATCTCAGCAGTCATTTTGGACTGATGAAGTCTTTTCTTTTGCAAAATTATATGTTACGATTCAAGAGTAGGATTAGATATATAAGAGGCTGAAGTTTAACCAAAAAATATGGCTATAATCTCAAATTGCAATATTGCTTGTAATCCAAATAATTAGTATAACTAATGTAGTATTAAAAGTCCTATTAGTTTTGGAAAACATTACAATTGTCTTCGAAAAATAGTTATACTCTTGGTTTTAAATGAATGATGAAATTCAAAGCACGATAACTAAACTATTCAAAGCAAGACATTTTAAATTACCTACAACTAGTAGTAGCAAAATAGTTAAAAGAAATAATTATCCGCTCGTATTATCCATTAAAAAATAGATGGACGATGAACCTTCTAAAAACAGATTAAATATAGATAAGAACCATATAATCAACTTAGAAAATGGATAACCAATAAAAAAAAAACTAATGGGTTTAATTTTAGATTGAGGGTTCCTCAAGTTGGAGAGACTAAAAAATTCTCCCAAAAGTAATCATATATCCCCCGATTAACTCATTTTTTATTCGTATTAAATATGATCAGATCAGATAATTTATCCGTTTTATATTTTATATTTTTGATCCACGCATATCCTATCCGACCTGCCGATTTATCACCCTACCTACCGCTAAAAACAAAAGAATGAAGAGCATAAGGGGAACAACTAGAAGGATCACATTAGAGAAAAAAATAATTAAATAGAAATGTTAGTCCTTTATTCCTATCAAAAACTAGTAAAACTTTTGGCCTAAAAGCACCAACCCCATTAACCCTCCTAAATCAATACGTAAAATATAGTTATTTGTTGGCTTATTATGATAATAACATATGATATATCTCGAAATGAAGGTGGCAGCCACATAATACTTGACACTGATGGCCAACAGCAATAGATGTGTATATATATATACCACCAAATCTCCATAATCTAGTGAGAACTTAGAGATAGAGAGGATATGCTCCGTCAAACTTAAAGGGCGTTATCTTGATGTTCGAGTTGACCTTTTAAGTTTATGGGACAGTCCGGTGCACTAAGCTCATGTTATGCGCGAGGTTCGAAGAAGAATTAGACTATAAATTTTTATAGTAAGTACCTTGTATTCTTGAAAGAATTTGTTTTCATAGTTCGAACTTGTGATCTCCTGATCACGTGAAAACAACTTTAACAATTATTCAAAGTTCCCCTTCAAATTGTGATATTAAAATTTTGTTTTGTTTATTAGACTTCTTTTATCATTAGAAAGTGATGAAGCACCAGCCCATCTTTGACTTCAAAAACCAACTTAAAAAAAAAGAGAGAAAAATATTTCAGTGGTTGACTTTTGGAATTCTGACATTTTGACACTCCCTAATTAGAAGAGTCCTTAGCCTAATTGGTTCTCTTAAAGACAATATTAAAAAGGACGGTCTGACATAAAATAACAAGAACGACCTCGTAAAATTCTACTAGTAAAGTTGAAGGTAGTGTGTATGCATACTTTATTCTGCCTGAAAGAATAGAGAGGCCGGTCTGAATAGAGCGTTAAGAAATTAATGGCAACAACATGTAGTCATAATTTGTCATCAATTCTGAACCAAATTGAATAATTCTCTAGCAAGGAGGTGACTTATACAAGGGAAAGACATATAAATAATTTTTTTGGAAAATAGTGAGGAAGGAGGTGAGGAGATTGCATTATCAGGTAATTTTTTAAAAGTTTTGAAAAGATTTTACACGAAATTTTATTTAAACATAAAAAGGAAAAGAAAAAGCTATTTCACCAACTTCTCAACTAAATTATTTCTCTAGACAAAAATCTCCTCATCTTGTTAAATATAGTGAGTTCTATTAAACACATTATATTTGAACTTATTATTGCCTAAAACAGAAATTAAAGCGACTGTTTAAGAAGGCAAAACCTATAAAGGTACTTTCATAAGAAAAAAGTAGAATATTAAAAATATAATTAGTTCATGGAATTGAACTTTAAAGCTCAAAATTATAATATTTCATGATATCTAGAACTTGTGCGTAAATTCTGTAACTCATAAATTTCCTCATTCTCCAAGAGTGTGTAATATAGACCGCCTTTCCCCTCCCCTCCCCCACCCCAATCCACCAAAGGAAAAAAAGAAAAAAGAAAAAGAAAAGAAAAGATTATTTATATCTTTATCTATATCTATATCTATATTATAAAAGGACGAATGTTCAACGTTTGTCACACCTCTTTTCGTACATTCCCGGGAAGGAAATGTATAAAAATGAGTTTTTTCAATTAAAGTGACTTGTTCGAACTGGGAATATTTATTTAATTTTTTAGAGTCGCCACTTGGAATATTTTAACTGGTGTTCCAAGTTACCGATTTATTGTTATCCCAGATCGAGGAAAATTTCGACTTTCTTTTTGAAGTATGCGAACCAGAAATTCTAAGTAAGGAATTCTGTTAACCCGAGGGAAGGTGTTTGGCACCCTCGGATTCCGTGGTTCTAGCACGGTCGCTCAATTGTTATAACCGGCTTTATTATCTAATTTTAATACCTGTTGTGAGCACGTGATTTTTACCGTGCCCGAATTACCTTTATAAAAATCATCAAATAATTTTTAGTTAAGTATTAGCCATTTTAGGAGTTTTATTAGGTTTTAGTTGCTTGAATATTAATTAATTAAATACTTTAAAATATGTAGGCATGACATTTAGTTTTGTTTTGCATTTTAGGATTAAGTTAATATTTGGGTGTTTTTATAAAATTGAGAAAATCATAAAAAAATAGTTTATTTTATACTTTCCTAGTTTAATATTTAATTCCTAAGCTAACTTTATAAATACTTATTTTTAGCTAATTATGAAGGTATTAGGGATGAATAATAAACCAATGAAATAAAGAGGAACTAAAATGGGCAATCAAAGAACCATTGGGCCAGATTATTAAATTGAAGCTTGGCCCAATCCCCATTAGAATCGGACCAGCCCATTTCCCATGCCAGCCCACGCCCGTTTCCATCATTTTCAATCTGAACCGTTGATCTCATCGAGATCAACGGCCGGGAACTAACCTACCCATACTATAAAACTGTTCTTAACTAAACCCTACCCCCCACTTCCACTTCCGCCCAAACACCCCACCTATGTCCGGAACCCTAGCCGCCCACCCATTCAAACCCACGGCCAATCCATGGCGGAAACACCGCCATTTCCGACCAAAATCACCCAAAATCCGTCTCTAACTCACCCCGTCATCTCCCCCACTTCAATCAACCTCGTCTTCAACCAAAAAACCCTTTCAAAAGCCTTTGATTCGGGTAAAAGCTAGACCTTTAGAGGTCTAAAGTCGAATGCGATGTTAAAGCCGATTTGAGTAAGAATCGACTTTAGACGTGTGTTCTTAACAAGAACACACGCTAAAGTCAGTTCTTGCTTTAAATTCCGAGTTTTAAAGAATGGATAATCCGAGGTATGTGTCCGTGTCCGATTTAACTCCATTTTATTTGCTTCTTTTTAGAAGTTCTTCATCTTCTACCTCTGTCTTTCTGATTTTGGGAGTTTTGCAAAAATAACCATTTTTTCATTTTTATTTAGGTTAATCCGAAAAGTGGTAAAAGTGGTTGAGTTGTTAAAGGGTTACATTTTAAAAGCAATAAGCTTTAAAGAATAAGCCCAAGTAGGGTACAAGATCAGTCTGGTCCGTTATAAAATCAGAAATTAGGGGAAGTTTCTAGAAGGGTTAATTAGGAATCAAATGAAACATTTGGGGGTTTGAAATGGAGTTTCAAAACTTACTAACAGATTTCAGTTATAGGTCACATGCAAAAGAATCAAAATCGGTTAAGAGTGGGGATTTCTGGCGTGAGTGGGAATTTGAACAAAAAAAAGAAAAAATTTGGTGTGGGGGTGGGGTCTATTTTTGGTTTTGGTTATAAAAGAACAGGGGTCGTTTCACAGAAGGGGGGTTCCATTTTTTTAGGTTCTAGAGTCTGAAATATTGAGAGAAGAAAGAGCAAAAAATAGAGAGGTCATTCCGAGAGTAGAAACTGGGAGTCTGATTTTTAGGAGCTAGTATAAAAGAAGAGAGGCTTAGTCATAATAAGGGGGTTCGAAGTCTGAAAACTTGAGAAAAGAAATAGGAACGAAAACAGAAAGAGAGCTGAGGTCTGAAAATTTTTGGGGGGAAATTGAGAAGAAAAAGGAGAAAAAAAAAGGAGAAGAACAATTGAAAGAAAATAGATAAAACAAAACAGAGAGAGTAATCTGAGTGGTTGGACTGACTTTGGCGTTCATTCTGGAAGGTTGGGTTGCTGTTGATTGCTCGCTGTTGCTGTGTCAAAAGTGTTTAAGTTTCATTTGTATAGGTATGTTCCAAAACCTTTGTAGTTTCAACTTAAAAGCAATAGTGAATGCGTTGATTGATAGTTCAAATCTCTCGAGTCTTTAAGTTTCTGCTTATTCTGTTTGATTGTTCTTTCACCATTG
>MCJB01050302.1:9695-34991 GCA_002018475.1 Nicotiana obtusifolia
CCCCCCCCCTTTGCCATATGCCGAATCCGTCAACGGCTACTACTAACAAAATTAAAACGGATAGAACAATATAAAAATAGAAAAACAGATGAGGACTAAATACTAATATTCCTATCTCTTGACATTAACAATACAAATACTATTTGTATCGTAGATTCAAGTGTGGCATAAATCCATTAGCTTATGATTAATTTTTGGTCAGATACCCAAATCTTTTCAAACTATGACTAGATAAAACTTTTTACTTATTAAAATTTTGAGAAATGCTGAATAAAGAAAATACAATTAAATATGAGCAAGTTCAACTCCTGGGAATTAACACTTGACGTCTTTTTAGCTCTCAATGCAATATGTACCTCCTTTGCCTTTGTTCCTTTTAAGAGGAGGTAGCAACTTGTTTTCATCACCTTTTGCCTGTCTATGGTGAGTAAATTTTTGTATACTAGACCACAAGTAGAGGATATACGTACGAGATTCTTTACATATTTTAATTCGTTTTACACTAGAAGTAGACTTTACTCATTTATTCTTCTGTAAGCGTTGGACCACAAATAGAAGATATTCTCCTTTTGATTTCAATCCAAAAAATTAAAAAAGGAAAGCTTATTAGCTCCAATGTGCAGTTTGCTCGCTCGGCCTTAGGACACATTTGTTCTTATGCAAGCGTCGTTGTCACCAATTAGTAGATGCAACCAACTTCAAAACTCGCAAGGGTTAGAGTTGAAGTGAACATTAAGCTTTTTTCTAAAGGGAAAAAGGCTAAATATATCCCTCTGCTATGTAAAAAGAATCGAATTTATCTTCTGGTATATTTTTGGTGCAAAAATACTCCTGCTGTTATATAATTAGTTCACATATATCCCTATTCCGTTAAGCTTGTCCAAGATGGAACCCGAATTCTACATGGCACTGACACCATAGTGAGATGGACATCACATGACGTGCCACCTCACTTTCCCTTTACCTATTTTACCCCTCCCCATATCTTCTTCCACTAGTACTACACCTCACTAAAAGAAAACAAAAAAGCGAAAGATAGCTCCCGGGTAAGAAGAATAAGTCTGGCCCAGTTGACAGGAAGGTCATAGCAAATAGATGATGATTAAAGAGAGTCTCTACTCAGATGATAATGTTGTTAAAATAAATCATATTCTCCGTCTTAACAAAAATGGATTACAACTAATCAAGAAATGAAGGAAATATCAATTGGGGAAAACTCAACGATGACTGGACAAGGGCCAATCTTAACTCCAATATAGACAAAAGAAAGGATCAGAAATAAACTTGTCTATTCGAGTCTTTGGCGGCAATGAACCATAAATAACAGCGCAAAGATGGCTCTCCCCCATTTCAGTTCTGTTAACATCAAGAGCAATAGTATGAATCAAGATAAATTAACTTCAATGGCTATTCAAAATCTGAAATTTGATCAGTGGGATTATGCGATGCGGGACAAGATTTAACCCGTACTGAAGCTACACCAATTGAAGGCTAATTGATTCAACTTGCTCCTATCAGGATATACATTCTACATACCAATTTACTATACATTTTTACGCAGTAGTGCATTGATTATGACTTTCAAAGCCAATTACTCCAGTAATTAAAATTCACTTGATCTCAACTTCTCCTATCAGTTTAAACCAGATAGGAGTATATGATAGCAACAACAGTGGGGGGAGAGGAGGTGTCATGGTGGAAGAAAGTGGGGAAGGGGGTAAAATAATTGGGGAAAGTGAGGTAGTATGCCACGTGGTGTCCATCTCACCATAGTGTCAGTGTTATGTAGGATTCGGGTTTCACATTGGACAATCCTAACAGCGTAGGGACATATTTGAACCAATAATATAACCGCAAGGATAGTTTTACACTCAAAGTATTGGGTACATCTAATTTTTTTACATAATAGAGAGGCATATTTGAACTTTTTCCTTTTTTAAATCATCTAAAGCAAAATATTTTTGGGGATCTCAAGATTGACTCAAATAAAAGATTATGAGCAAAAATACCGTCACAGGTGGAAGAAGTTTATAGTACTATTAAATCATAAAAGGATACTGAAAGTAAAAAACAACATAGGAGAAATATTGCCCATTCGCCCAAAATATGTCACAAACCTTGTTCTTATAATTAAATTTTAGTTTGTACAAGCTATTTCGAGACCCTTCATGGTTAGGGAACAGTCTCAAGGCATTCTATAACCTACGATCTTTGGCCTCATAATTTGAGAATGTGTAATAAAATAATATATACGTACTATATCAACAGTTATTACTATGCTTCACTCCCTAACAAACTAATTACGATCTAATTATATAAATTTTCATTATCATATTGTTTATTTTAAAATTGGGTAACAATTAAATTTGTACGCGGTTTAAAGGATATGTGATTTAATTCAACACGAATAATTAACAAATAAATAAATTAAAGACGAAATAAACGATCAAACCAATCGCAATGTTATAACTAAGCCTCTTCTTAGATCGAACAGTGAGCTCGTCCTCGGTTGGACTCTCGGTTCAAGCTCAGTCACGAATGAAGAAAAGACAAGTGAGTAACGCCTTGTACTGTAGCTAGAAGACAAAAGTGAATTTTTATTGCCTTGAATTGCGTGTTACAATGTGTCAGACTAAAGAAAAACTTCCCATCTATATAGTAGGAGAATTTCAGTCCTAGAATAAGTTTTAAAAAGTTAAAAAATCTTCTTTTTCCGATAATTGTTGATCCATAATCGATATCGAACGAGATTCGCGTCGTGATATCCGGTTGAGGGCGAGTATTACGGCCCCCTATCCGTCATGCATAACCGTTCACCGTGCTCTCGAGGTCTAGAACTTATACTCGGTCCGAGGTGCATTGCTTGATAACTATGGATTTTGACCACTTATTAGCACCTTTTTGCTTTTATTTTAGTCTGAAAGTATTTATTTATGTTCCCAAAACTAATGAAAGTGTGCAAATTGCAGGAATGTTAGAATTTTGGGATCTTATGATGAAATCCGACTCAAAAAGGAGTGCTTCGACTCACAAGGCAAAGAAAGGGCGCATAACTTAAGAAGCCGCGGAACAATTGAAGCCCAACAGAGTTTTAGCTGATCTGCGGACCGCACATGAATTGTGCAGCCGCAGAAGATGCTTTGCAACCGCATACCAGAATTGTGCAGCTGAAGATTCCAAGACCCTGCCAGCTGAAGAATTCTGCTTACCGCACATGGAATTATGCGGCCGCAGAATCTCCCGAGGGGTATTTTTGTCAGTGAATGTTGTGCCACTATAAATAGACGATAATAACATTTTTAGGTCAAGTTTCGAAGTTTGAGCTGCTATTGCCGTTGGATTTTGCTATTTTAGGAAGTTTGTGACTATTTTAGGATTTAAACATCATATTTTATCATTCTACTCTTAGATTATGAGTTTAATTAGTATTTCTTCTTTAGTTTCTTCATTTCTCACTATGAGTAGTTAGATTCTTACTGGGGTTGTGACCCAACCCTAGTGTGTAAACCTTATGGATATTTAATTTAATGCTTGTTTATGATTGGGTGTTGATTATTTAACCTAGTTTATACTTTAATTTTAGAATTAATGGTTGAAAACATTGATTCATGCCTATTTGACTTGGTCTTTGCTTGAGAAAGAGAGACCTAGTTTGGAAAAACTTGACTAACAAGAAATTAGGCTAGTTAAGAGTTTGATTAGCCTAATTAAAGGGTTTGAACTAGAGATAATGAGAACCCGACTTGAGCTCATATCAACTATTTAGCTTGATACCCATTTGGGCTTGAGAAAGTCAAATTGTGCAAAATCACTCTATGACCGAGAGGTATTGAGTGAATAACGTAGAGTTGAGAACTATAATACACCCCAATCAACAAAATAATTGTTAACGTATATAACCCATTAAGCTAATACCTAGATTAAGGTCACATCCCTAGGCTTTTTTTTAACTATTTAGAAAAACACCAAATACAATCATTCGCTTTCTAGTTTATTCTCTTGTTGATACTATTCTTCCAACGACCGTTTTCACTCACTATTGAGTGCGGATTGGACGTGGATCATCACTTATCATGTCTGATGTCGGATATATCATTCATTCTTCCTGGGTCTCGATATGAAGGGTATCTGGCCTCGATTACAATCTCGTGGATCTATGCTCCCCCTTCGTTCTCTCATCGGGGAAACGGGGTAGACATTGCCCCCGATTTTACTCGTACATAGATAATTCCCTCATTTTTCGGAGGGTAGATTTATCGAAGGGACAGGAAGCGATAAGTGAACCCCGGCTCCTTCTTTCATATGTAACAATCAGTTGACGGGTCAACGAAACGTTGCATCAGTCACGTCGTCCTAACTTCGGACACGTGTCAGTCGCCGGTTGATTGTCCTCGATATCATGCCCGCTAATCTCCACGGCCTATTTGGCCAGTTGGCCCGAGAGCTCGGGCTTATGCATGATATTCTTTAGCGGGTAAGAGGTTACGACACATATGGGGTGGCATTAAAAGTAAGGTTTTAGCTTTCTAGAAGCGTATAGCAAGGCAAGGGCTAACTTTTCTAGGTGATGATACCTTATTTCGGCATTGCCTAGGTTTCTAACATATTAAATAGGAAATTGCATACTTTTTTCCTCCCGGACTAAGACACTACTTACCGCCACCTCGGAAACCGTCAAGTAGAGGTATATCTATTCGTCTACCTTTGGAGTGTGCAGCAAAAGGGGCTTGACAGGTATTGTTTGAGTTCTTCCAAATCTTTCTAGCATTCCGAGTCCAGGAAAAATTATTTTTCTTTTTCAATAGTGAGAAGAACCGATGGCTCTTGTCCGATGACCTCGAGATGAACCGGTCCAGTGCAGCAATACACCTGGTTAGTCTTTGAACCGCCTTGACGTTGTCCATTACAGTGATGTCTTTTATGGCCTTTACGTTGTCAAGGTTGATCTCTATCCCCGATAAGATACCATGAACCCGAGGAATTTGCCCGAACTGACCTTAAATGTGCATTTCTCCGGGGTTAGCTTCATGTTGTATTTCCTAAGTATTTTGAAGGTTTCCTGCAAATGTTTCAAGTGGTCCTCTACTCGCAGGGACTTGACCAACATATCATCAACATAAACTTCCATTGATTTTCCTATTTGTTCTTCGAACATCCGGTTTACTAGGCATTGGTAGGTGGCACCGACGTTGTTTAATCCGAACGACATTATGTTATCGCACTAGGTTCCAATTTTGTTATGAAAGAAGTCTTTTCTTAATCAGCTTGGTTCATCCGAATTTGGTTGTACCCGGAGTAGGCATCGAGAAAAGTGAGTATCTCGTGCCCGGCCATCGCGTCGATCATTTGATCGATGTTAGGCAAAGGGAAAGAATCCTTTGGGCATCCCCTGTTTAGATCTTTATAATCCACACACATCCTTAGTTTATTTTATTTTTTAGGTACTATCACTACGTCAGCTAACCAATCCAGGTATTTAACTTCCCGGATGGATCTTATTTTTAGAAGTTTGGATACCTCATTGATGAACGCATGTTTGATCTCGGATTGTGACTTTCTCTTCTGCTTAACCGGATAAAACTGTGGGTTTAAACTCAGCTTGTGAGTGGTTACCTCTGGTGGAATCCTTGTCCTGTCAAGATGGGACCAAGCGAAACAATCGGCGTTAGCTTTAAGAAAATCAATAAGTTTTTCCTGAGCTCGGGGATTAACCCGTGCCCAAGTATACCTTTCGATCCGGTAGAAGCTCGATTAATATAACTTGCTCCAACTCTTCAACCGTTTATTTGGTGGCATCGGTGTCGTCAGGAGCTATGAATGATCTCGGGACGGTGTAATCGCCCTCATCGTCCGCTCCTTGTTCTTCTTGTTTCTCCTGTTCGGCTGAGACCGGTATCAGTGATTGCAATTTAATCTCTTCTTTTTTGGTCAGTTTCGTGCTCCTCGATGTTGAAACCGAGGGCACTAGGATCACTTCGTCGACATCAAACATTTCCCTTGCGGCCGGCTTTCTCCGTAGATTGTTTTGATTCCCCCAGTGTGGGAAATTTTAGCGCCCGATGCAAGGTTGAAGGTACCGCCCTCATGTGTTGGACCCATGGCCTTCCGAATAGAGCGTTGTACCTCATATCCCTTTCGATCACATAGAACTTCGTTCCTTGGATTGTCCCAGCAATGTTTACTGGCAAAGTTATCTCTTCTTTCGTGGTCTCACACACCATGCTGAATCCATTCAATATCCGGACTGCCAGTACGATTTGATCCTATAACCCAAATTGCTCTATGACCCTTGATCTAATGATGTTGGCCGAGCTACCTGGATCAATCAACACACATTTAACCCGAGATTTATTGATAAGTACATATATTACCAGTGCGTCGTTGTGAGGCTATACGATGCCCTTGGCATCTTCATCGCTGAACGAAATGGCTCCCTTCGAAACGTAATCCCGGGTGCGTTTTTCCCTCGTAATAAATACTTTAATGCATTTTATCATTGGCCCTTGGGGGACTTCGACCCCCTCCCCCCAATGATCATGTTGATCACGTGCTGAGGCTCCTCTTGTTCGACCTCTTTGTTGGCGTCCCTATTTCTAAAGTGATTTTTGGCTCGTTCACTTAGGAATTCTCGGAGATGCCCATTGTTGAACAGTCAAGCAACTTCTTCTCTTCGATGTCGGCAATCTTTGATCGTATGACTGTAAGTGCCGTGATACTTATCTTTGATGCGCCCTATGGCCGACACGATGCTTGCAACATCTTTGTTGAAGTTATATTCCGATAATCTTGGTGCCTCCCTACTCCCGAGCGACCTGTCAAAACCATTCTTACTCATCAAGCCCCGACCACTAGGCCCCCTATCGCTTTCCTTCTCGTTCCTTGCTGGGTGACGCCCGGATCCATTTTCCCTTCGATCCGCACTGTATGGTTGATATCGATCTCGGACCGGTCTTGGCTTTTGATCAATGGCTCTCTTAGATTTATCATCGGTTGATGGGGTAAATAGATCTAAAAGGGCCCCGAGTTGGTCGTCCTCGACCCTGATCTTTGACCGATACCAGTCGTGGACGTCAGCCCAGGTTACCGCTGGGCACTCCACCAAATTTTATTTTAGATATTGAGAGGCCACAAAACTTCGGGGGTTAAGCCCCTGAGTGAATGCCTGAGTGGCCCAATCATCTGCAACTGGTGGTAGGTCCATCCGTTCCATCTGGAATCTTGACACAAACTCTCTGAGCATCTCGTTATCCCTTTATTTGACCTTGAAAAGATTTGACTTTCTGGTCTCGACCTAGATGGCCCAGGCATGGGCCTTTACGAAAGCATCTACAAGCATAACAAACGAGTCAATAGAATTGGGAGGCAAGTTATGATACCATATCATCGCTCCCTTGGACAAAGTTTCCCCAAAAATTTTTAGCAAACACCGACTCGATCTCGTCATCTTCTAAATCGTTCCTTTGGTCGCGTATGTATAGGAGGTCACATGCTCATTTGGATCCATGGTCCCATTATATTTGGGAATGTCAGGCGTACGGAACCTCTGCGGGATCGGCTTTGGTGCCGCGCTCGCAGGAAAGAGCATCTGGATAAATTTTTTGGAGTCCGGTCCCTTCAATATTAGGGGTGCTCCCGAGATCTGATCGACACTGAGTTGTATGTTTCCACCTTCTTGTCATTGTCCTCAATCTTTTTCTCGCCCGACTCCACCGTTTTGTCAACGCTTCGAGCATCTTCATCACCTTTGAAGTTACCCTGGGCTCGGCTTCACCCGATCTCTCGGTAATTTGTTCGTCTCTTCGAGTGCTTTCCTGGGATTGTTCAGGCTCGACCCTGTTGGGGGCGTGGCTTTCATTCTGCAGCTATGCTATTGCCACTTGTTGAGCCTGCAATATTTCAAAAATCAGCCATAGGCTAACCCCATCACCTTCACCTTCGGGCGGTTCTCGAGCTGTTGGTCTGGGTCCCCCGCGAACACTATTTTTGGATCAGTTGGCAAATTGATGTTGATGGCCACCTGCGAGTTAGCATCGACCTAGTCGATGGCTGGGACGCTGTTGGGATCGGCAGGAAGCACATCATTACTGTGCACCACATTATTGTTTTCGCCGTGATAGCCTGACTCAGCGTCAACGTTCAAGTGAGCCGGCTGAGAGTTTGATATTTTTAGGCTGACCTGGAATTAAGATTTCAAAGAACAAGCTTAAAATAGGGTGTGTTATGGAGATTCGTAGCAAATCACCACTATTATCCTTAGCCCCAAGGTGGGTGTCAAACTGTTTACCCCAAAATTGGGTAACAATTAAATTTGTACGTGGTTTAAAGGATACGTGGTTTAATTCAACACGAATAATTAAGAGTAACAGATAAATGAATTAAAGACGAAATAAACGATTAAACCAATCGCAAGGTAATAACCAAGCCTCTTCTTAGATTGAACAGTGAGCTCGTCCTCGGTTGGACTCTCGGTTCAAGCCCAGTCACGAATGAAGAAAAGAACAAGTGAGTAACGCCTTGTACTGTAGCTAGAAGAAAAAAGTAAACTTTTATTGCGTTGAATTGCGTGTTACAATGTGTCAGACTAAAGAAAAACTTCTCATCTATATAGTAAGAGAATTTTAGTCTTAGTATAAGTCTAAAAAAGGTAAAAATCTTCTTTTCTTAGTAATTGTTGATCCATAATCGATATCGAACAAGATTCGTGCCGTAATATCCGGTTGAAGACGAGTATTACGGCCCCATATCCGTCATCCATAACCGTTCGCCGTGTCTCCTGAGGTTTAGAACTTATACTCGGTCCGAGGTGCGTCGCTTTACCACGTCCGATGTCGGATATATCATTCGTTGTTTTGGGGTCTTGATATGAAGAGTCTCTGGCCTCGATTACAATCTCACAGATCTGTACTCCCCCTTCATTCTCTCATCGGGAAATCGGGGTATACATTACCCGATTTTACCCGTACACACACACACACACACACACACATATATATATATATATATATATATATATATATATATATATATATATATATATTCACGATGAATCATCATGACAACAATATGTACCATTCCAATCAATTTCTAGAGCTAACTAAAGCCTCCTTTCACAAACTGTATGTGTGAGTCCTTATTTATGTTACAGAAACAGAAAAGAGAAAGAAAAGAAAGAGAAAATCATTGTCTCTTTTTCTCTTTTTTTCTCAAACCCACCAAATATCATCTATAAAATATAAACACTACAACACACGTGACATGTCCCAATTAAATGGAGTTTGATTTTTGCTATAATGCAAAATCGGTGAAAGATCTTCATCCTTACCACAAATAGTGTGTTTTCTGGATAAATTCCTCTTAAGGCCTACCAAAATGGGGTCCTCCTTCGTGTGCCTTAGTTCCTTCCCTTTAACAAATAAACAAAAA
Source organism: Nicotiana obtusifolia (assembly GCA_002018475.1). Taxonomy (NCBI): domain Eukaryota; kingdom Viridiplantae; phylum Streptophyta; class Magnoliopsida; order Solanales; family Solanaceae; genus Nicotiana; species Nicotiana obtusifolia. Next base: position 19,119 of record MCJB01050302.1, read on the forward strand.
CTATACCTTTTCTATTTAATCTCTTCCACCTAGAAAAAAACTTCATTTTCAAAGAAATTTCATGCATGTGTGCGTGTGATTTATTTGTATGAACCACCTCTGCACCTGTCTCTATCATTTCGCCTTCTACTAAGAAGAACTAAACAAAATTACTAAGCAAGATATATATGGTCAAATTAAAAGATTTGTGACAACAAGTGTAGAAAAGGGATTTAATGACTCTAAGCATCTATCACTTTGAAGCTATATATGGGAAAGATCGACAATGGTCGGGCCAATATCAACAAACAACATGTTCTTGGCGTGGACATACTTTCAATATGCAAATAATAAGATATCAGTTGTGGTCGTTTTATAATTCTGTCTATTAATTTATTTTACGTTTAAAACAGAAAATTCTATCACTTTTTTCAAGAAAATCACGTCTAAACACAGTTTTGAATTTCAAAATACTCGTTTTCTTCGATTTTAACTTTAAATACTTATTTTTTCAACTTCAAATTCCCTTTTACTTTATCAAGAAAAGTGCCAACACATAATGAAGAGATACGAAATAGAGTATGAGCAGGAGAGAGAGAGAGAGAGAGAACGGCTGGATATATGGAGGGCATCTATTCCAGCACATATGGTTGTGATTGCACTGCAAAAAACAACACTAGCATCCTTTTTTTGCCCTCTCTTTTTCGTAGCAGCATTATCAAACTTAAGGTTAGAAAAATTGAGTCTTTAAGTTTTAAGGAAAGGAAGGAGAGAGGAAAAAGAAAAAAAAGAAAAGAAGAAAGAGATTTTTGTTAAAACTCAAGTTTCATCTTATTGGTCCACGTGTTTTCCACGAAATAGTCCCCTCCCAGAATCCTACTAAAATTTGTTGGTCCAATTCTAGAAAATGATATGAAAACACCCAACTGGTTTTCACTCAAAATCTGTCCTTTCAAGAAATGCTTATTCTTAAAAAATGGTGGAGCTCCCACCACCATACTATTACCATTACAGGCCAACCCCATTTTCCTTTCCTTTAATTGTCTCAGAAATGAACTTCTCTCTGCTGCTGCTGCATTATAATGAAGCTAACTCATGTCTGCCACTTTAACAGCCGTATTGGCTCAGTTCTATCAATCAAAATCTTTCTGTATTTCCGTTACATTTTCTTGGTTAAAAAATAACTCAACAAATATTACTATATTTCTTTTCATCTTCTTCCTAACTTTTCTTTTCCTTTCCTTAATGATACCATAGAAGCAGCATAGTCACGTTCTTAAAGTTGAATGCTTTTTAAAAGAATCATACTAAAGAAGACTTGACCCGTGTGTGCCAACCGCTTCGTCACCTATATATATAAAGGCTCCTTGTACTAGGGAGTTTACCACCAAAAAGACTTGTTGTTTTTAACAGACTCTCTATTATACATTTGCCTTTCCAAGAAAGTCTAAAACCCCACCTCCCACATCACAGGCCTCACCAAAAAGAAGTAAATTAATGTCTTTTTCTTATGCTAAAAACTGCTTGCAACGGTTTTGTGTGGACGAGTTCCAAATGAATACAGAAACCAATAATGGTTTCTTCTCAAGTGATCTTCTCCCTTCTCTTGGAGCTAGAATCAACTATGCTACAAAGCTTCGAAAATTCATCATTTTGCCTTTCAATCCCCGGTATAGGTAATAACTAATTTATCTCTCACCCCTGTTACATCGAAAATTAATTAATCTTATGATTATAATTGAGTTCTTTCGTGAGTTATTTCAGGTGTTGGGAGATGTTTCTAGTTGTTTTAGTCATATACTCAGCCTGGATTTCTCCATTTGAGTTTGCATTCTTGTCATACAAGGAAGATGATGCTTTATTCATCATTGACCACATTGTCAACTGCTTCTTTGCTATTGACATTTTCCTTACCTTCTTCGTGGCGTATCTTCATCGAGAGTCCTATCTCCTTGTTGATGAACCTAAGAAAATTGCAATAAGGTAAACATATAGTCCTAAGTCAGTATTTACATGTCCAACTTCAAGAAAAGAGATATAGTTGTAACATGTAAATTTAACAGGTACTTGTCAAGTTGGTTCATATTTGATGTATGCTCCACTGTACCATTTCAATCATTGATCCTCCTCTTCACGGATCACAAAGAAAGCGGTGGAGTTGGCTTCAAGTTGCTCAGCATGCTCAGACTTTGGCGTCTTCGACGAGTCAGTGCCCTGTTTGCAAGGTCCAAACACCGCCTGTATTTGGTTTCTTCTACACATGAATTATGAAATGCTTTAATGCTGGAACCAATTCTCACATATAAGCCGGTTTGCTTTCCTTCAGACTTGAGAAGGATATCCGGTTTAACTACTTCTGGACAAGATGCACAAAACTCATATCAGTAAGTCCTCAATGCCTTAATTTATTCTTGAATCCAAAAAGATGAAATTTTTGTATGTATAGCATGTTGACCACAAGTATTTGGTTGTTTTTTGAGTTCAGGTAACATTGTTTGCAGTGCACTGTGCTGGATGCTTTAACTATATGATTGCAGATAGATATCCTGATCCAAGAAAAACATGGATTGGTGCTGTAAATCCTGATTTCAAGAAGCAAAGCGTTGGGGACAGATATATAACTTCACTATATTGGTCTATTGTAACGATGACAACAACTGGTTATGGGGATCTGCATGCTGAGAACTCAAGGGAAATGTTGTTTGACATTTTTTACATGTTATTCAACTTGGGATTGACTTCTTACATCATTGGAAACATGACTAATCTTGTTGTTCATTGGACAAGCCGCACCAGAAACTTTGTATGCTTCTCTCCCTCTCTCCCCACAAATCGTGTGTTACAGTTCGTACTTCTCCAATAGAAATTAAACTTGGGAATTTTTGTTTTACAGAGGGATACAGTGAAAGCAGCCCAAGAATTTGCGAAAAGGAATCAGTTGCCTCCAAGGGTACAAGATCAGGTTTTGTCTCACATATGTCTCAAGTTCAGAACTGAAGCATTGAAACAAGATGAGACTCTCAATGGCCTGCCCAAAGCTATTCGAACAAGCATTGCACATCACCTTTTTTTTCCTATAGTTCAAAATGTCCGTTTGTTCCAAGGTGTTTCACCAAACCTCCTTTTCCAACTAGTAAGTTTCTCCCCTCCCTTCTCTCTTGTGCTTTTTGTGGATGTCAGCATTGGAGTTTAACAGTGTGATACTTAAATTTTCCCTCGTTAAGGTTCCTGAAATGGAAGCTGAATACTTCCCTCCCAAGGAAGATGTGATTTTGCAGAATGAGGCTCCAACAGATCTGTATATAATAGTTTCAGGAGCAGTGGTAAGTTAGTTTTATAGATTGAGTATGTATATAGTTACTTGAAACCTTAGAAAAACTGTGCTTTTCATGTACTTATATCAGTATTTTATAAATCATTGCTGCAGGAACTGATAGCACAAATTGAAGGGCTAGAGCAAGTATGTATTAATACACAACTAATATATCCATTTTTCCAACAAGAAAGTCACAATTTTAGCATATAACTTATCTTGAACTCAATCTTGTTTCGAAACAGATAATAGGAAAGGCTGTTGCAGGGGAACTATTTGGAGAAATAGGTGTTTTATGTGGGAGACCACAGCCATTTGCTGTTCGAACTACTGAGATTTCTCAAATTCTACGACTAAGCAGGACAGCATTGATGACCATTCTTCGCGCAAATCCAGAAGATGAACGGGTAGTTATGAACAATCTTTTGCTGGTAAGTTTCCGAGATTATGAACAACTTCCTTCTCACGCAACTTTTCCTGGTAAATCCACTATTGTTATTGCTTAGGAAAAACGACATTCACAAACAATTCTTTTTGTCTAAAAAACATCAGAATCTGCAGGGATTCGGAGGCTTTAGTTATGTGGACCACCAAACAAATGGAGGGCCAGAAATCAAAAGGCATCATGATATAGCACTGACTAGCATAGATATCAACAATTTGGAAGCTAGAGTTAAGAAGCAAGAGGGAGATGATGTACAAGAAATAAACAAAAGCATGAATAATGTGTCATTAAATCTTGAAAATAAGAAGGAACTAAATGAGCAGAAAGTTGAGCTCATTGGACCAGATGACAAGGGAACAAAGAGCTGTCAACTGAAGCCTGAGGTCCCCTGTTGTTCTAGCTCTTGTAGTACCATTTCAAGTGGTTCTAAAGTGAAAAAATCCACCAATAAAAGAGTAACCATTCACATGAAAAAGAACGAATCATTGCAAGGCCAGTTTGGGAAGCTAATAATTCTACCTGATTCACTAGAAGAGCTATTCAGAGTAGCAGGTAAATTACCTTTCATTTTAGGAAAATTAAAGAACCACATTGTTATGCGATTTTTTTTATCTCACGCTGCAATTTTGTGCAACTGCAGGTCAAAGATTTGGAGGCTACAATTTCAAGAGAGCTGTAAATGCAGAGGATGCTGAAATAGATGACATTGATGTCATCAGAGATGGCGACCATTTGTTTTTCCTTTAACATGAATGCTTGAGCATTGACTATAATCCTAGAGGAAAATTATGAGAAATTTAGAGAATGCTCAGAGGATAAAAGCAATTGTATATTGATCTCATTTTGTAAATGTTAGGCTAAATGATCAATCTTTGCATCTCCAAAGGGAGAAGTCAAAATTGCAAATTAAATACATCAGTTTCAAGAATATCTTCGACCCACTACAGAAGGATAACACTCTATATCCTGTTCTTTCTCTGAATAACATACAACTTTAACACCTAGTAACATTGCAACTATCTCGTGTGCTCTACACAAACAAGATGTTTAACAAGAGTTTCCCACCTCGAATCTTGCTCTGGATAGAAGTTCCAGAAGTATCAATTGGCAAGCTTCAGATGAAAATTTCAGCGAGCTCCATCTAAATTAACATTTATGAATAAGCTTCCATGAGGTCACTTGCAACCTAATGAACCGATTAAAATAAGTTCAAATTCCATCTGCGCTTGCTGAAAAGATGTTCTCATGGGTCCTCTGCATCCGCCAATATCGAAAAATTCTTCTTGCAAATGTAGTATCATTGACTTCTAGAAGTTATTGGGATAGGATGAGCTTCTGTGTTGAATACATACTCATCCAACGGGATTGTGGTGCTATTACCAAACAGCAAATAGAGGTATTTGAGTGTTTCACCCAAGAAAAATGTCTCCATCTTGTCTCTTCTTCGTGGAGGAAGCACGGTGACATCGTCAAGAGAAGTGTAACCTCCAGAATCGACTTTTGTGTACTTCTCAAATGCCTCAAAAATTTGCCACCCCCATTCACGATACCTATCCACCAAATCAACAAAACTTATCTGTAAAAAACCATAAAGTGAATATATATCAAAGTTCATAGATCAACTGAAAAATAAGAACATACTTTGAATCGTCAGTAATACGATAGAGTACAAACAATGATTCAACGGTTTCGGGACGCAAAAGATTGTGACGATCGGCAGGCTTTATGATTATGTCATTCAAATATCTCGAACTTTTGTTTCCACCACCAGGGCCACCTTCAGAATTTCCCTGCTTGAAGAAAACAAGATAACAAAAAACATTAGAATGCAAGAATTTTCCAATTATGTCAAAATAGAGAATACTCGAGACGGGTTTGATATATGAACACTATCGTCAATTTATCTTACGTCTCCCTATTGATGAAATTAGATCATTCAAGTAGTAATAGGCACAATCTCACTCTGATTGTTTGCCAGATTTGTTTGATTGATTGGACTAGCACTAAGTTATTCTTACATCTTCTACAACCACTAAATATGTGTTGCATCTAGAATAATTGACATTAAACATACATAAGAAGTTTAGAGTATGCAACATGATTTTTCAAATTTTCACAAACTCCCCCTCCTCAAAAAATAATTTGAAGATCAACAAGGGAAAACTGAAAGCAGCACCTTACATAACAGTTGCCAAAAGTGATGAAAGAAATAAAAAATGTTTAACTCACCTCAATATTGAAATAAGCTATTTCTGGAGCCAGGCCAGTAGAGGTTACTGAGTATATTTCCACGCATGTCTTAGCCAGATCTTCAGCAAGCTTTAGGTTTTCCATATCTTCAAAAGTGAGCAAGTTCTCTTTCATAGCCCTTTCCTTTGTGAACCCCTTTGTAGCGCCAAGGGCCAGGGTACCGGGAAGGAAACACACCTGAGGATGATGTCAAATGATATCAAACTTATAAGAACAGATATCAATATCTAAAATCAAGCTTTCATATATTTAGGAATGTAAATTTCATTGTGAATAAAAAAGAAAGAGGCACGAAAAGAATGTTTTCCTCTAAATCAAGACTAGACACTTTAACAAAAAACACAGTACTATAATATATAGCTAGGTTGGTAGGTAAAGGTATCTCAATGTCTGCCTCTCGTAATTCATCATAAATCAACATAGGCAGAAGAGAAAAGTGAAACTTATGGCCACCGATTTTAGTACGTTAAACTCTTGAGTGAGAAAAATGATTGATAAATTTGAAAACCTTCTATAAACATACAAAATTTAAATTATAGAATTGGCTAAGTATATTAAGAAGAGTATTGAAATGTAGGTTGGGATGATCTTTTTCTTTCTTTCTTTACTGCAGATAAATTTGGCATCATGCAGCTGATTCCTTGTCAGTCCCATTTCGACTTTTCCATCTTTGGTTTCTGAAGCACAGCTAGAAAAGAATAATAACAGAAATGGCATACCAGGTGATCCATCTTTGGACTGAAACCACCTTCTCGCCCATAAGGCAATTCTCCCACAAAGAGCAAGCCGTTTGGAACAGATTTGCGTACAAGAAGGTGCCTGACACCTCTAATTGCTTCGACATACATATCGTACAAGTATGAACAGTTAGTTCCTCGCTGCTGAAGCCACACTTTAATAAGATACTCATAGTAGCTATCACCACGAGATCCAAGTCTAATATTGTCTCCACTAAAGTCTCCAGATTGAGGGCTGACATCATCATAAGCACAAACGAAAAGTCAATGGGTATAACAGTTCTATTTTTCTAATCCAACAGTAAACACTAATGAAAAAAATCCAAACTCCACTCATTCTTAGACTTGTACTCTGCACGGTTAAATTGCAGCTTTTAGCTGAGAGATATTTACGTGGCAAAGAAATGGCACAAATATCAACGGAAGTGGCTGAGAACAAGGAAAAAAAGATGTGATGGTGGAAGCATTTCTGAAGCAAGTGAACAAGATATTTGCACATTGACTCATTCAGAGACCCTAACCACAACTAAATGCTACTCTTTTATATGTTAGGGAATCATGAGTGTATATATGCAAATAAAGCTACTGAACTATTGCAGAGATGTTCATTTTCTTCTTCTTTTTTTTGGAAGGGTTGTGGTGAGATTTCTGGAAAACATGACTGCATCTTTCTGATATAATAGATAGTGAAGAAGGAATTGGCAAATTAGTTTAATTAGTTTAGTTCAATAGTAATCTTATTGTATAATCAGGAAATAAAACAGTAACCAACAATATAGATACAACTGGATATAGAAAAACTGTTATGGTTTTCCTGCATGTTGAATAGGAGGGGAAAAGAATAATTAAAAGAAGTTCGTTGATTCTAGAGACATAGAGTGAACTGCAAACTGTTTTCATCATAATTTGGTTTTAACAGTTAATTTTGCCAGAAGAGCTATATATACTTTACAATAAAATAAGAAACAGACAGAACATAGAAAAGGCTTTTATCATATGGCTCTGTTACCATTGCGTTGAATGCCCTACATTGTTGGAAGTTGAGATATGTATAGCTCCCAAAACAATAATAACAGGTAAAGAAGACACATTTCAAGATACTGGAATAATTGCAGCACATGATATAATTACTATTCAGATATTAGCTGGGCAAACATCTGCCTACACAAGTCCTGGAATAGGAAAATAGGAGTTTAGTTGCTTACCTTATGTATATAGGGACCAGTCCCTCCACCTTTGGCAAAGTCTTTATATGTTGTAGAACCTTCATGGCTTCTATGCTATACTTTGCATCACCTGTTAGATAACTAAGATAATTGAATTCAAGCTGTAGAGTTGCAACTTCAGCAGTGCTACTGAGACCATCAGGGGCAGGATGTGCAGACTTTTCATGCAGGACAACATCACTGTATGGAATATCGGAGGGACTTGTTGTAAAAGCAGTAAGTAGACGATCAGCCAAGTTCCTAGCATTTTCCAGGTAAATAGATGGTTTAGGCCCCTTGTGTCCTGGAATTCCCCCTTGATTTCCACCACTTAAGTGATAAGCACTCAAAAGACCCCCTAGAACTCGTATTGTAGTTTCAAAGAGATTAACTTGGCCTTTCCCTTCAATCTTCTCAGGAAGATGTTTCTCAATCCACGAGCCTGCTTCATATACGACCTCATCAGCTCCCATAATCATAGCCGTGTCTAAAGCATCGATAACTGTAGCTCCCAAACCTCCTAAACCGTCAACCCCTCTATGGCTCAAGGGCATAAGTTCATCAAAACCCATGGCATAGGATTTGTAGCCAGACCAGGCATGGATAAATGCCTCTTTAACCTTCTGTTGTCTTGCTATCCATTCAGGCTCAGCTCTTTTCGTAGACTCTTGAATAGATCTATTCCTACTACTTATTTCATCCGGAGATAACCGAGGTGGAAGTCTAGGTGGTTTTCTCCAAAATCTCCTGAATTTGCCGCTTCCACGAGTCATGATATTGTCTCCTTCCTTAGATCCATCATTTTTTGCTACACCATCAGATACAGGATGGACATCACTTTTATGAACCAGTATGAGATATGCTAAACCACCAATCATCAGTAACACAAGAAATTTCCCAGTGCTACATTTTAAATAATCACGTTTTCCATTACTGGATAATAGAGCCTGAGAGATTACCTGAAAAGATGAGGAAAACTACAAATTTCAGTGTACAAGAGAAAATACATAATCCTGCTGCAGAAATATAAAGACTCTTTTCAAGGAGTGAAAATGATCTTGGGAGCTATCTCAAATTTACCAGGAAGAACTTATAGGTGCATCAACATTGCAAGGAAAATGGTGAGAGATAATAAAAGACGAGAAAGGTCTTATCTATAGCTGCATTAATTGCTTTTTAACGTAGTCTACTCAAATATGTTAGCAATAACATCGTGTATTTATCACATGGCAATGAAGTCCAAATCTTATACTAGTTGAAATGGCAATTAAAATATAGTAACCACCAGCCTTCAACCAAAGTTATCACCAGCCTTCAACCAAAGTTACTTTACCAGCCTTCAACCAAAGTTACTATCTTTTTTTCGTCAGTAGTTTTTATAGGCTGAGACATAATAATGCTTTTGTTTGTGTCCGCATACTAAGATTCACAACATAAATAAGTTATGTAGCAGAAAGGCGGTTTCGTGCAAGTACTACACTGTTGCAGCACCCTTTCATGAAATGAAGTGCATACCAAGGTCCAAAAGCTAAATCCTCCGCCCCACCCCCATCTCCCAAACCCTAAAAGAAAACTTTCAAAATGAGATTGACGACGGTTAAAAAGCATAAAGATATACTAATCTGAAGCTCCGCTTAGAGATTCAATAAGATAGCTAAAAAGATGGTATTAATAATTAACTAAGCACAAAAAAGGGAAGAAACATGCTTCAAGTGGTACAAGTGATATGCTCAGCTCAATGTCAAAGCCTATTTGAGCCTTCTTCATAAATTAGGCAATTTAATTTTTAAACAAAATCTTTTAAGCTAGTTATATATCAAATCAAGTTCAAGAAGAACAAATATTTGACTTGCCTCTATTTATATCCATTTGCAGTATTAGAGGTATATAATTTTTTTCTCTTTTTCCGGATTGGCTGTTACATTCCGCATCAATTTTGGATTCAATTCCACAATCAGTCATAATAAGCAAATTTTAGTTCATATAAGACAAAAAATAGAAGAACAACAAAAAAACAATTTTTTTCCCTCTTCAAACTAATCAGGGCATTTCCACTATATCCAATGAAGAAACCTTAACAAACTCAGAAAAACCAATCCTTTCATTTGAAAATCGATCCTTTAATCCATTTAACAGAGAAATCAAGATAATTTCGAAAATGAAAACAAGATTCAAAGGTACAAAGTTCGATTGAGCTGACCTGAGATACGGATCGTTGGCGGAACTTGGCGTTATCATAATGCACATCTTTCACCGAGTAAGGCAATGAATTCGACATCTCTAGATCAAGAAAAAATAAATTACAACCAACTTCAGATTCTCAATTATGCTCTGCCTTAAAGCAGACTCAAACTACAATCATACGCGTGTACATTTATCCACTATACTACAGCGCGCGTATATAGAGAATGTTATTATACACACCCAGATGGGAATTAAGCGGGGGTGTTGCGGGAATTCGGAGGTGGACAAAGATGGAAGACTCGCGCTTTTGATTCGCTGTGAAAGACTTATGAGGCCATCTCCAACCCTATGCACCATTGCAAATTAAATCCAAGGCATGTACCATTTTTTTGCGCCAAAAAAGAATATTCATTTTATATTCTTCTTTCTCTCTTATATTATATTATTTTCTTTTACTTATCCATTCCATGTAATTCATAATATTTTGTTATAAATCATTGAACAAAAAATTATTTTATACCATAAAATTTTAAATAATATAGATTGTAATCAAATGTTATACGTTATACATATTAATGGATAGTTCAAATAAAAGTGAAATCATTGATAAAATATAATTAAATAATACTATTACATTACGGTAGAATTTATTTTAATTTCTACATAAATATTCAACTTCCATGATTAGTACGTTGCTCCCATAAATGCTCTACTAATGCATTACGAAGTGCAAAATGAGCATCTTTGTTCTTTATATAAAATAATATATACGAAAATTAATTTATAAAACTTACACTCCAAAATTAAGATGTAAAATTAATATTATAAGATATTACATAAAAAATAAGTAGGTATATTAGGAATCTAAAATTATAAATTAAAATTTATAATATGTTAAATTAAAAGTGTTATATAATTAAAAAAAAAATATTAATGAATAGTAATTGTGTAGATGAATAGGTATATTAGGAATGTAAATGTAACAATTAAAATTTATAATATGTTAAATTAAAAGTGTTATATAATAATAAAATAATAAGATATATGGATGAATAGTAAAATGGTGCAATGAATAGTGTTGCACCAAATTTGGTGCAACACTATTCATGCACCAAAATGGTGCAAAATATAGTGCAAGATTGGAGCAACTTTGCACCATTTTTTGCACCAAAATAGCATTTGGTGCAAGAAATGATGCAAGGTTGGAGATGGTCTGAGGGATGCTTTTTGAGAAAAGGGCCAAAATAGTTACAAAATTAATTAAATTAATAAATTATAAGAGAATTAACAAAAATAACTGTTCATCTAAAGTGTAAAATAAAAATAGCCAACAAATATATGATATACGTATAATTTATATATAATATATGTATAATCATATATAAACAATACATAATTTATGTATATCGGTTGGAAAAAGTAAGGCAAAATACATGGTCAGGCCATTAAATTTGTCCTTCCTTTACACTTAGTCAATGTGTCTTAAGTCCGTTTCATTTAAAACAAGCTCCTCATCTTTCTTGCCGGAAAATGAATAGTTTTTACCGAAAATACTTTCCGATAAATGTTTCTTTTAATTTTTCATTGTTCACCCCATTCTATCTCCACCGATATAATCACCTCCTCTACTCACCCTTCCTCTATTCCTCCTAGCCTACTGTATTCCGACGAACGCGATAGAAAACTTTTCGACGAGCTGTGAGAGGAGAGAAAATGAATGATCCCAAAGGAGATCTACAACTTATAAAGGTTATTCGAGGGTTATAAAGGTTTTTGGCTTTTAGAGGCAAATTTAAGAATCTGCAACTTACAAAGTTTCCAACGACGTGAAAGTTTTTTGGCCGAACAAGTTCATTTCCGATCTGAAAATTTTGCAAAGTTGTTTCAGATTTGAGAATTTTTTATCAGATCTAAACGTATTTCTTGCTTTCTCGTTTCACATCAGATCTGGGGAGGAAAACGAAGGAGGTGGAGAGTTTTTCGAAAACAAAGTAGGGGAGTCGTCGGGAAGAGGGCGGAAGGAGGGGGATAGTCGGGGAAGATGACCAAGGGATAGGTCTGGTTCTTTTTCTTTTTTAAATTTGTTTAAGTTAAATTCACGTGTCTTTGTCTTATTCGTTACTCTGGCATGTGAATTACACGCATCTTTTGTGTTTGGATGCCCACAAATTTTGTGTTAAGTGGCACATATGAGATGCGATTGGAGTGTTCAAATGGAAGGGAGAGTACTTAAGTGAAAAGAGAGGACAAGTTTAATGGCCAGTCGATGTATTCTGCCAAAAAGTAAATAGTGAATCTGTCTGGTTATTCGTATAAATATTACCAAATTATATTAGAAAGCATAAACTTGTTAAATCATAAATTTTGATACATTAATGATAACTACATTAAAAATACTAAGTTTCTAAAATAAGTACGAGTAACAAGTAATGACGAAACACTATAAAAAAAAAGTTGTGCATTTTATCTAAACCATGGAAAACTAAAAAAAATAGATATCCAACACTATTGTCATTCCTAGTACAATTTAATTGAATGTCTTTAATTAGCATTAATATTGACTATAAAACTTATATTAGCATTCAAGAAATATAAGTCCAAGTTTAAAATTATACGTTAAAAGATAAAATTATGAAAATATTAAAAAATATTTATAAATTACATTAAAATAAATATTTTTGTGTATTAAATATATTTAAAACTTCTATATATGTAATGTCGGGTTGGTTTGGTTTCAGTTCGATTTTTTTTGGTTAAAACCAAACCAAACCAATTATGGTCAGGTTTTTTTTTACCAACACCAAACCAAATCAACCCAAACATAATAGGGTTTTTTTTCTCGGTTTGATTTGGATTATCGTTTTGGTGCGGTTTGTCTGTTTCTTTTGTACACCCCTAGCTACAGCCAATAAATGTGATTAGTTGAACACTTTTCGCCAAATATTGTGTATGTAGATTAATTATTATATTTTATACATATATATATATATATATATTAATTTTTTAATTCTAACTTCGCCACTATAACCGCGTTATATCTTAGCTTACTGGCATATTATGTAAAGTACAATTATTGATAGCATATTCGTTAAACTAGATTTATATGGTAGAATTATGGTATTTGTGTATAGGGTCGGATACAATCGAGCACACAAGGAAGATCGGTCTCGAGTACAATTCGGGGTCGGACTGCTTTGAAACGGAGTCAGCACTTCAGGATGGAAAGTTTGAGGTCGGACATATTTGGATCGGAGCCAAAGCGGTCGGAATAAGGCGGTCGAGACCGGTCTGGGTAAAGGCATTTTATGGTAAAAGTATCAGTTTCGTATAACGGAAAGGTCGGAAATCTCGTGGTACACAGATATCTCGGCAGGAATCACGGCCCCAATCATCAGAGACGTTAGACCAGTATGTTTAGGGATAATTCATCCTGTAATTAAGTGAATTCATCCTGTAATTAACTCTTTTACTGTATGTAGAATTCCCTTCTTCCCTATAAAGGGGTACTTGTTTTCATTGTACAAGGACAAGATACGTTACCAGCAATACTCATTCTCAATTCCTGTCCATCTCTCGCCTAAGTTATTTATTTTTCACTGCAAATTATTCCATCACGGAAAATTCACTCAACCTCAACGGTTTGGTTATTCTCTTATTTATTTAAGTCTAGCTTTACTCATTGTTATATTTTTCATTGTGTCAAATCATTTCACGAATCCTTAATACCACGTATAAATTCAATTGTTACTCGTATTTTAGGGTAATCAGTTTGGCGCCCACCGTGGGGCTAAGGATAATAGTGAACGTTTGACACAAATTTCTGTCACACACTATTTTACGCTTGTTCTTTGTAGAATTTTCTGTTTTTCAGATTACAACATAGTCATGTCACACACACTCCCCATCAACGACGAGCTCGACCACCAGGGCGAAAACAACATGATGCTCGGTAACGAGGTTCCGATCGACGCCAACTCTCAAATGGCGGTAGACGCGGCAAACCTCTGGCCCGTCAAACAGCGTTCGGGGAGAACACTATTCAAGAATTCAAAATAGTGAAGGGGACGAGATCAGCCTCAAAATGATATTCGACATGCTGCAAGCCCAGCAAGCAGCCATCGCTCAATTACAAAGTCGTAGTCAGATTCCGGACAGGGTCGAAGCCGTTTCTTCTCGAGGGATAGTTCCTCAAAATGAACCAATCGCAGCGCAACCGGATGAAAGCGGGTCCGGAATAAACTACAGAATCATAAAGATGCTCGAGGAGCTGACTAAGCGAGTTGAGTCGGGTGAAAAAAGGATTGAAGCTAACGACAAGAAAGTAGAAACGTATAATTCGAGGGTAGACCAGATCCCAGGAGCGCCCCCGGTGTTGAAAGGCTTGGACTCAAAGAAGTTCGTAAAAAAACCTTTCCCGTCAAGCGCTGCTCCAAAACCTATACCAAAAAAGTTCCGCATGCCGGAAATCCCCAAATACAACGGGACATCAGATCCGAATGAACACGTAACAGCGTACACAGGTGCCATAAAGGGAACGATCTTGAAGATGATGAAATTGAGTCCGTCCTTTTGAAAAAGTTCGGGGAGACCCTGTCCAAGGGAGCGATGATGTGGTATCACAACTTACCACCAAACTCCATCGACTCCTTCGCCATGCTCGTAGATACCTTCGTCAAGGCCCATGCAGGTGCCATTAAAGTCGAAATGAGGAAGTCAGATTTGTTCAAAGTCAGGCAAAGAGACAACGAGATGCTGAGAGAGTTTGTGTTGCGCTTTCAAATGGAGCGAATGGATTTACCACCGGTTACCGATGATTGGGCCGTACAGGCCTTTACTCAGGGGCTCAATGCCCGAAGCTCAACGGCTTCTCAACAGCTCAAGCAAAGTTTGATTGAATATCCAGCTGTCACTTGGGCGGACACACACAATCGGTATCAATCAAAGATCAGGGTAGAAGATGATCAGCTCGGAGTCCCCTCGGGGTCCGCTTACCCTATCAGAACTTATGATCGGACTCTGAGAGATAATTATCGAGAGTCGAGGTCAAACCGAGACAGACACCAACCGTACCCAGGCGATCGAAGAGCCATCTCGGGGAGACATAAATCCCCGAGACAGGAGAGAAAGAACGATCCCAGTCAAAGAAACCGGGGACCGTTGCCGAAAAACAACTTCGAAAGAACCGCTAATCATCGAGAAGTGCCCCGACTGTCCGAGTACAACTTTAACGTCGATTTAGCAACTCTTGTGTCCGCCATTGGTTGCATTAAAGATACCAAATGGCCTCGGCCGCGGCAATCGGACCCGGCCAAAAGAGATCCCAACCTAATATGTAAATATCATGGTACACATGGACACAGAACGGAAGATTGTCGGCAGCTGAGAGAGGAGGTAGCCCGGTTGCTCGAAAACGAGCATCTTCGGGAATTCTTAAGCAATCGGGCCAAGAACCATTACGAAAACAGAAACAGACCAGCAAGTCAAGAAGAGCCGCAGCACACAATCAACATGATAATCGGAGGGGTAGATGCACCCCAAGGCCCAGTGTTGAAGCGCACTAAAATATCTATCACCCGGGAAAAACGTACTCGGGATTACGCAGTAGAGGGAGCCTTATACTTCAGCGATAAAGATACAGAAGGGATTACACAACCCCATAACGATGCCTTGGTGATATCGATGCTGGTGCACAAAACCCGGGTGAAGCGTGTGCTTATCGACCCCGGGAGCTCAGCTAATATAATTCGGTCATGGGTCATC
>MCJB01050303.1:0-34980 GCA_002018475.1 Nicotiana obtusifolia
CTATTCAGAGATTGGATCAGAGCAGAGCGAAGAAACTTTGGAATACCGGAGCTTTCACAGAAAAAGGATAGAGCATACATGGATCAAATATTGAGCGACGGAACAAGCGAAGAAGGGAATCAAACCAACGACACGGAAGATGAAGAAGATCAAGAAGAAGACGACGACGAACCGGAACAACAACAACCTGTTCCAAAGGAAAAGCCTACAGCTATATTGAAAAAACTAGCGAGCATGTTTAAAAGAATGTAATTTTATACATTAAATTACATATTAATAAAATTGCTTAAAGTTCATTTCACAACTCTTGTCTTGTGTTCTTATATTTTATAATTTTACTAACTTTGAATATATTTAAAGGTTTGAAATTTGAATCAAATATTATAAAGTTTGAAACTAATTGAAACTTTGTAAGAATATTATATAGTAACTTCTTTAATTCTAATTATATATTATATTTTTCAAAACTTATAATTTCCTTCTACTACACTACTACAAAATTTATAATTTTACTAACTTTAAATATATTGCAAGGTTTGAAATTTGAATCAAATATTATAAAGTTTGAAACTAATTGAAACTTTGTAAGAACATTATATAGTAACTTCTTTAATTCTAATTATAAGTTATATTTTCAAAAACTTATAATTTCCTTCTACTACACTACTAAAAAATTTATAATTTTACTAACTTTGAATAAGTTATATTTCTAATTATAAGTTATATTTCCAAAAACTTATAAGAATATTATATAGTAACTTCTTTAATTCTAAAATTCGGATTTGAAACATAATTTTCAATTATTTATAAAGTTAAATAAATGAGTCAAATGGTAATTAACTAATTATTAAAAAAAAAATCAAAAAAAAAATAGAATAAACCGGAGACCGGACCGGATCGGACCGGTAGGCCGGCCACCGGTACCGGTCACGAGCCGGTCCAATGGTTTTTAGCCGGTAAGGCCGGACCGATTGGGACCGGTTAGGTCCGGTTTTGGGCGTAGTAATGGTACCGGACCGGACCGGACCGGAAAAAAAATCCGGTCCGTGACCGGACCGGACCAGTAGCCGGCCTTAGTCCTTCTTGTGAATTATTGGTAATTATATTTATTTAATGCAAGATATGAAATCAAAATCTAAAAAAATAAAACATTATTTATTATTCTCTTTGTTCCAGTTTACGTGAATATTTTTTTTTTAATTCGTTTCAAAAAGAATGACGTCTACTAAATTTGAAAATTAATTTAAAGATAATACATAATTACCCATTGAAGTTGTCTCGCTTTTCCAGATACACCCATATATTTTGCAGGAGTCCTATATCCCCTCTGACTTAATTTGAACTATAATAAATATCATCTTGAGATCACCACCAATTTCAAGGAAATCATTGAACACACCCACCAATTAGGTTGTGCCACGACATTTCTTTTATATTATTTTTATTTTTATTCACTATTTTCATTTTATCATTTTATATTGCCTTTTTTTTTTTGGGCACCTTCTCCAACTAACTCAATATTTCCTTGTCGGAGACTTCCATCGGCGGAACTCCATTTTTTCTAACCCAAGATTCTTTTGGTTTAAGTCTTCGACTGGCAGATCTCTTTTATAGGAAATAATTGCACTAATTTTTCGAATTCTCTCTGAGAAATTTCCATTTATGAAGGAATTCCACCTGTAGCATTTATGTCCGATAATGACAAGCATGTCCAGAAGCGGATACAGTGTGATAGTTATGGATTGAATTGAACTCATAATTTTTGACGCTGAGTATTTATGTGTAAAAATTCAATAAAATTA
This sequence comes from Nicotiana obtusifolia, assembly GCA_002018475.1. Classification (NCBI taxonomy): domain Eukaryota; kingdom Viridiplantae; phylum Streptophyta; class Magnoliopsida; order Solanales; family Solanaceae; genus Nicotiana; species Nicotiana obtusifolia. The sequence continues at coordinate 1,803 of MCJB01050303.1, forward strand.
TAAAAATAATTGATTTGAACTCATAACTTTAAAAATATAATGTGTTCAATGTCAAAAATCTTAAAAGTTAAATCCATAGAATTCAAATCCTGGATGTGCCTCTACATATGTCCTACGCCTTATCTTGACTACCAAACTCTTTGGCGCAGCCTGTAGGCATATAAATTATATTAAAATTAAATTCATAAAATAATTTAGACTATATTTTACATTTAAGATATATTGGTCCAAATAAATATTATAGGCTAATATAATTAAATTAATTGTATAAGTCCAGTATATATGTGGATTAAAAAAATAAATCTTAATTCATTGGGCTAAAGTGATGAGCCCACTTCATTAAGCCCAAGATGTCATCTTCCTGGAGGCCCAGTTTGGTGCCACGCGTCAAATGACATGGCACGCCAAGTCAAACGAAAGAGCCAATAGGATTGTGCCACGTGTCAAAATGACAAGACATGCCAAGTCAAATTAAAGGGCCAATGAAACCGCATCACGTGTGCAAGTGAATTGCTCTGGCCAATCAAATGCGGCCTTGTCACACTTTGATTTGATTGGTCAGAAAGAGTTTGTTCTTATCATAACTCTTCCATCGGACAACTATAAATAAGGGTCTTTATAATCCAGAAAAAACGCTAGAAGCTATAACAAGAAGCAAGAAAGAGCTCGTCCCTGCAAATTCCTCCACAAGTTTCAAGCTTCAAGCAATCACGTTCAAGCTCAAGAACGAAGAACAAATCAAGCTCAAAATTCGTGCTAGTTGAATCCAAGATCATCATCCGTGGCAACAAATATAGATTCAAGATCAAGCTCGAAGGCCCTTGAATTTATATTGAAAAAGTATAATAAGAGGAACCATAGAGATTGTAACACTCAAATATTTGAAACAAAAACTATGATTGTTGCAATATTTTCAGTCTTGATTTTATTTTCTCGACGCAAATCTATTGTCTAAATTGTGGCACGCCCAATGGGACAATCTCTACCTCTTATCTCAACTTTTCAATCATCAAAGTTCAAAAACATCGAAATGGAATCAACTCCAGATCAACATCCACCAAGACTACTAACTCTAGGTTCTATGCTGATATGGAAAGCATCATCGATTTATCTTTGGAATCTTTAGACCAGTTACGAGGAGCAAAGCAAGCTCTTTGGGAAAACAAACACTCCAAGTGCCATCTGCATCAACCCTTGTTTTTGGACCTTCATCTTCAAAAGGAACAAGATCTTCCACAAACGTACCCGAAGGAGGTAGCGATGTTGCTGAAAAGATCAAGAAAACTCTTGCTTTGCTTGAACTCTCCGGATCCAAGAACTCTATTATGAAGGAAGATGATGATACTTTAGGTCATGGATCTTCTCCACTTACACCACATAGAGTGATCCAATCAAGGATCAATCTGTGTGACAATCTATGCTATTCTCCATCGTCCACAACAATGGTGCAAGCCATGGTGACAAACACTTTATATGTGAAGGAGCAGTTGGCAAACTTGACGGGAGCAATCGCTAGCTTGATCAAGTGCATGCAAAATCAAGATGCTAAAATTGACAAGTTAACAGACATGGTGGGAATCTTGATGGAAGAAGAATCCACCCATGCACCTGGCAAGCTCCTAGAGGTTCCAGAGAGCAATTCTCCCCCAAGACAAGTAGCATATCTGCTAAGGCTATCCCTGTCTCATCTGAAGGGATAATTCCAATTGATCAACTGAAGGAGTTCATTGAAGGAACTATTAAAAGAGAGTACAAAGTTGTTACCAAGTCCTCTCTTACATACACAATGCCATATACTGCGAGGATCGATATGTTGAAGATGTACGCTGGCTATTAACCTCCAAAGTTTCAATAGTTTGATGGAAAAGGCAACCCCAAAGCAACATATGGCACACTTCATTGAGATATGCAAAAAATGCTAGGACTTATAGAGATTACCTCGTGAATCAGTTTGTCCGCTCTCTAAAAGGAAATGCTTTTGATTGGTATACAGACCTCGAGGCGGGACCTATTGATAGCTGGGATCAACTAGAGCAAGAATTTCTCAATCGCTTTTATAGCACAAGGCGCACTGTGAGCATGGTGGAACGTACAAATACTCGTCGATGGAAAGGCAAACAAGTTATTGACTTTATCAATCATTGGAGGAATGCAAGCCTCAACTACAAAGACAGGCTTAGTGAAGCTTCTGGCATAGAGATTTGCATCCAAGGCATGCATTGGGGATTGCGCTACATCTTGCAAGGTATCAGCCTAGCACATTTGAAGAACTTGCAACTCGTGCCCATGACATAGAGTTGAGCATGGCCTCCGCTAGAAATCAAAGGTTGCCCATCTATGAGCCTCGCAAAGGGAACGACAAGCAAGAACTCATGAAACGGAGCAAGTTTGTACCCAAATCTGAAAACAAAGAAGCTATGAATATTAACACATCACCTGTGAAGTTCACAACAAAGATGAGCAAGAAGAAGAGTACGACATCCACTTATTTTCAAGATAAGCCAAGTGGAAAGTTGACTCTAAAAGAAATACAAGAGGCGTACCCATTTATGGATTCTGATGTGCCGGCAATTTTTGAAGGGCTCCTCGAGTTAAATCTCATTGAGCTTCCGGAGATGAAACAGCCAAATAAAGCTGGGAAAACTGATGACCCGAATTACTGCAAATATCATCGACTCGTGATCCACCCTCTGGAGAAGTGCTTTGTCTTCAAGGACAAAGTTATGGACTTGGCCCATTAAAAGAAGATCGTGCTTGAAGATGAGGAGGCAAGTGCTAACCAAGTCTCAATCACCTTTGGCTCATTCAGGCTAGATGAGTTATGCAGTTTAAAATAAATCAAAGATAAAGAATTACTGGAGAATAACAAAGTCGGAGTAGACGACCATGATGATGATGAGGGTTGGACGTTGCTGACTCGTCGTAGGCGCCACAAAAGGAGCATAGGAAAAGAATCAATAGAACAACCAACAAGGAAAATGATGGTGAAAAAACCAAGGAGATGGAATCTAGTTAAGTATTTGACGAAAGCAAAAGTGGAGGTGCACCATCCTCAAAAGCCACGACATCCAATGACCTTGGAGGAATTCTTACCAAGTTGGTTCCGCATGAAGATTTCCCATGAGGGTATTGATGCCTCTTGTTGCCATGCTGACAAAGGGGAAGAAAAGAGCGATGACCTACCATCGACACCATCTTCGGAAAAGCTCATCGAGTCCATTCCTCAAGAAGTTAATGCTTGTGAGGAAAAAGTTACTTTTACAAATGGCGATCTTTTACTAGGTGACACTCCTCATAATCGCTCGTTGTACCTGGTTGGCTATATGCTCGATGAAAGGGTAAATCGAATTTTGGTTGATAGAGGATCCTTAGTGAACATCTTGCCAATTCGCACTGTGAAAGAACTTGGTATTCCCATGAACGAACTATCGGAAAGTCGTGAAATTTCAAGGATTCAACCAAGGGGAAAAAGAGCCATAGGTACTATCAGGATGGGAATCACCATTGAAGATATGCAATCAAGTGGATGGTTGCATGTGATCGATGCAAAGACTTCATACAATGTCTTGCTTGGAAGGCTTTGGATACATAAGAATAAAGTAGTTCCATCTACCTACCATCAATATTTAAAATACTACGAGGCTGAAGTCGAGAAGAAGATAGTTGCTGATGATGAGCCATTCATCGAGGCTGAGTCACACTTCGCCGATGCAAAGTTCTACTTGAAGAACCGCATTGTGAAGGAGCTAAAAGTTGATGATGTCATGAAAAGCAAGAACGACGAGCCCACAACTAAAAGAGCTGAGGTGACTGCTGGTAGAGCCAAAGCTGTTACGGAAGAGGTGCAACATAACTCAAATACATCTTATAGAGGGTATATTGCATCTTATGGCAAGAAAGTAACTCCCGCACTCTAATATGTCCCTAAAAGGAAGAAAGATGAAGGTGAACCATCTAATCTCCAAACTAACATGCTAAAGGAGTTAACTCTTATAGTAAAACGAATTAAGGCAGTAAAGTTGTCCTCAAAGTCACTTGCAAAATTTGTGGCCCAAAATTGTTTGCAGAATGTGGCACTCCCTACAAGTGAACTGATGAAGGTTTTGATCCTAACCCTTACAGGCAATTTGCAAAAGTCGGATACAATCCTAGTGAGCTGTCAAAGTCAGGAAAGCTCCCATCAAAAGCTGCAACGAGGCAACCATGTGAAGGTTTGGGATACAAGCAACTGTCACCAGTGCGCATCTCTATAACAAGAGCAAGCAACAATTATATCACCGTAGAAGATGAATCGGCCGCTTCTAACAAGCCTTCGGTCTTTGATCGGCTTGGAAAATCAACTGTGAGGACTTCCCTGTCTGAGAGATTGGGTCCATTAAAGAAAGGGAATAAGTTCCAAAGAAATTATTGAAATACAAGAACACCCGCTTCGCCAAAATTCAGAAGATCTTTAAGGATTTCCAAAGTCTGGTTCCTTCTAGAATGAAGCGACAAACAAAAGTCATGATTTCGTGTGATGAGGTACGAAAGGTGAAGCCATACACTGTGTATACACTAAAAAATGTGATGAAGACGAAGAAAGTGTGGGTTTCTTCATATCATGTCACTGCACAAGGCGAGCATGGTGTTTCATCTCTAATGGAGGATGACGAAAAATTGGAGGATGTTTCAACGTGTTTCACATATCCTTCAATGATGAGGACCCTCAAGAAGATGAATATGCAAAATATGCTTCTCGGGAACTTGAAGAAGGGCTAAAGGAATGATTGATGCCTTAAAAGAAGTTAATCTTGGTACAGAAGAAGAACCAAGGCCCACATACGTAGGTGCTTTACTAGCAATCGATGAAGAAAGCACTTATATCAAGTTACTCAAGGAATTCAAGGATGTCTTTGCTTGGAGTTACAAAGAGATGCCTGGCTTGGACCCTAAAGTAACAGTTTATCACCTTGCAGTCAAGAATGGTGCTCGTCCTGTTACGCAAGCCCAAAGGTGCTTTAGGCCGGACTTGGTTTCCTTGATCGAAGTGAAGTTAACAAACTTATTGAAACTGACTTTATTCGCAAAGTTAAATACCCAACATGGATCTCAAGTATTGTCCCTGTAAGGAAGAAGAATGGCCAGATTCAGGTGTGCGTTGACTTCAGAGATCTCAAAAATGCATGTCTCAAAGATGAATTTTCGCTTCCTATTCCAGAGCTGATGATCAATGCTACTACTGGGTACGAGGCAATGTCATTTAAGGATGGTTCATCGGGCTATAACTAAATTCACATGGCGCCAAAAAATGAAGAGCTTACTGCATTCCGTACCTCCAACAGTATTTATTGCTACAAGATAATGCCTTTTAGCTTGAAGAACGCTGGTGCTATGCACAATATTTTTGATGATCTTCTCCACAAGAATGTCGAATGCTATGTTGACGACTTGGTGAAAAAATCAAGAGAGAAGAATGACCACTTGAAAGACTTGAGAATGGTGTTTGAGTTGCTCCGGAGGTACCAACTTAGGATGAATCCATTGAAATGTGACTTTGGAGTTACTTCTGGAAAGTTCCATCGTTTCATTGTCCGGCATCGAGAGATTGAAATTGATCAAGCCAAAGTGGATACCATTTTGAAGATGTCAGAGCCTCGCAATATTCATGAATGGAAAAGTCTGCAAGGAAAACTAGCATACCTTAGGAGATTCATCTCAAACCTAGCTGGGAGGTGGCAACCATTCGGTTGTCTCATGAAGAAAGGAGTTCTTTTCAAGTGGTACCAAGCTTGTAGTAATGCCTTTGAAAGCTTCAAAACTTACTTAATGAAGCCTCTAGTTTTGGCAGCCCCTATACCTGAAAAGCCATTGATACTATATATTTCAGCACAAGAAAGGCCTGTTGGAGCGCAGTTGGCCCAAGAAAATAGTGCATGGAAAGAAAGCTCCCTTTACAACTTGAGCAGGATGATGAAACCAAATGAGCTGAATTATTCGCCAATCGAAAAGCAATGTTTGGCACTAGTCTTCTCAATCCAAAAGTTGAAGTACTACTTTCAAGATCATGTCATTCGTCTTATTTCTAGAGCAAATCCCATTAAGTTTGTGATGTCAAAACCTATCCTTAGTGATCAACTAGCAAGGTAGTACCTCCAGTTTCAACAATTTGAAATTATGTACATTCCTCAAAAGGCTATAAAAGGACATGCTATGCAAACTTCTTGGCAGATCACCCTATACCTGATGATTGGGAACTAACTAACGAACTACCTGATAAGGACACAATGGTCATTGAAGTTCAACCTCCATGGAAGATGTACTTTGATGGTGCTGCACATCGTGAAGGAACTGGTGCTGGCATAGTATTTGTCACCACTCAAGGCGAAGTTCTGCCCTACTCTTTTACATTGACACAACTCTGCTCTAACAACGTTGTTGAGTATCAAGCATTAATACTTGGGCTTGAAATGGCTGTCGAAATAAAGCGGTTGCAGTTACAAGTATTTGGTGACTCTCAGTTAGTGATCAATCAGCTTTTAGGTAGTTACGAGGTCAAAAAAACTGAACTACGCCCATGTCATGATTACGCTAAAAAATTAATAGGGTGGCTCGGTGACGTGACTATTCAACACATGCCTAGGAAAGAAAACAAGAAGGCCGATGTTTTAGCTGCCTTAGTATCTACCAAAAATGGGTAGTGCAGCCGCCAAATAAAGGTGAAAGTGAAGAAAATGAACTCGAGCATCTTGTCGCTATTTCTAAAATTGAGAAGGAAGAATGGAGACAGCCCATCATCGACTACTTAAGCTATGGGATACTCCCTGAAAATCCAAGGAGAAGGACTGAAATCCGTCGTCGTGCACCTCGCTTCCTTTACTACAAAGATAGTCTATACAAAAGGTCATTTGAGGGAGTACTCTTGCGATTCTTAAGGGAAGATGAAGCAGTCCAAGCTTTGCAAGAAGTATAGTCTGGGGTACGTGGGTCACATCAGTCTGGACCAAAGCTCCACTTTCATATAAAAAGGATTGAATATTATTGGCCAACGATGGTAAAATATTGCTTGGACTACGCTCGAAGATGCAAGGATTGTAAATTCCATTTTTTATCCATCAACCTCATAAAGTGTTGCACCCGACTGTTGCATCCTGGCCGTTTGACGCTTGGGAATTGGATGTTGTCGGACCACAGCCAAGGTCCTCCGGTGGGCACCTATACATCTTGGCTGCAACTGACTACTTCTAAAAAAGGGTGAAGTTGTTGCTCTTAAGGAAGTAAAGAAGGAAAATGTTGCAAGTTTCATCCAAGTAAACATTATCTATCGCTTCGGTATTCCTCATTACATAATAATAGATAATGGCAAGCTGTTCGACAATAGGTTCATGAACAAGATTTTTGAACTCTTTGGCTTCAAGCAACATAACTTTTATATGTACAATGCTGCCGCCAATGGTCTAGTCGAGGCATTCAACAAGACTCTATGCAACTTGTTAAAGAAAGTCGTCTCCACATCCAAACGAGATTGGCATGACCGTATGGAAGAAGCTTTGTGGGCATACTGGACAACTCATCACACACTAACATAAGCAATCCCTTATTCACTTGTCTATGAAGTCGAAGCCATTTTTTCACTTGAGCGTCAAATACCTTCATTACCATTAGCTATTCAAGAAGGGATCACTAATGAAGAAAATGTTCGACTTTGACTTGAAGAGTTGGAGGCTCTTGATGCGAAGAAGTTGGAAGATCAACAGAGCCTTGAATGTTGTCACACCTCTTTTCGTACACTCCCCGGGAGAGGAAATGTATAAAAATAAATTTTTCCAATTAAAGTGACATTGATCGAAATGGGATTATTGGATTATTTTCAGAGTCGCCACTCGGAATATTTAATTGGTGTTCCGAGTCACCGATTTATTTTATCCCAGATCGAGGAAAATTTCGACTTTCTTTTAAAGTCTGCGAACCAGAAATTCTAAGTAAGGAATTCTGTAAACCCGAGGGAAGGTATTAGGCACCATCAGATTCCGTGGTTCTAGCACGGTCGCTTAATTGTTATAATTGGCTTATTATATGATTTTATTACATGTTATTAGCCTATGGTGCATTTTACTTTATTACGCTTTTCCGCTTTTAAATTATTGAAGAATTGCGATGTTAATCAAAACATGTCACGAATTACGTCACATAAATGCACCCGTAATTTGTAACATCTTTCAATTAAACATCGAGATTTTGAATTTGGGTCACATAAATGCGCACCCGAATTTAGGAAATTTAACTAATATCCTAACACGCCTAAAGCAAATTACGCGTTTTTAGTTTGTCGAGGGCCATGAAATTTGCTAAATGGCTCGCCTCAGTTTTTCTAAATGTTTAATTAATGAGGGCCATATGTTTGTATATTTATTTGGGTACGGCACGCCTCAAATTAATTTTAACATTTATTATTTAAATTTATTAAAATCGAATCACCTAAAGGCACCTTCGAAGTTTGCATTATTACTATGTCACGGAAACCGTACCCATAGTCACAATGTAATTAATCAATATCTGAAAACAAATTAATAAAATTGACAAATCATTTGAAGCTTGTGTTTTAATCTTGCGAATAGTTAATTAAGAGGGCCATCAAAGATTGTTATTGACTTGCGTGGCACACCTCTACTAACTATAATGGATTCTACCTCATGGTGTTGAATATCTACATAGGTAATATACCATCTTGCTGACAACAGATAAAGGCTAAATACAAACCCGGGAACTCATTTACGAACATAACCAAAATAGACAATATTGAATTCTAATCTATTTTTTTTTCTGACATAAACCTTGATCATAACCAAAATAGACAAATTCGAATGAATTACAATTGCATATGATCAATGAATTTTGCAAAGATGATAACACATAACTGGTGCAATTTCCGTGACTATAATTTCAACTAAAATTCATCAACAGAGATTAATTACAGCAAGATGGCCATATGGTTAATTGAAAAATCATGAATTGACTGACGTTGTTTCTGGGTTAACAGTCTGCTAGACCTAAACTATTCGCCTGCTTAGATGAACCAATCCACAGGATTACAAATAGGGCCACTGCTTCGAGGAGATTTTGCTGCTCTGTTTTAATATCGTGTCAACAAACCATTTAACAGATAACCATTATTCTTACAATCCATAATTAATTCAAATTTGAATTAACCAATACCGTTCACTTGATCAACATAGTTAATTCAGGAGAAATAGCAATTAAATCAAACTTAAGGAAAGATAATGAAACAAATAAATCAAGGCAGCAGAATGATCACATGGAACTGACCAAACGGACCAAACACATCAAGGGCAATGGAACATTTTCAGTTGAGTTCGGAGCTCTTTTTAATCAGCAAACCGTTTCGAATAAATCAGCAAGACAATAACAACAGTCTCATGGTACTATCAGTGCTGCCGATAATATTATTGTCGGACTAAAATAATCATATTACAACAATCGTGTTATGGGGCGACCAACATCTTGTGACGATAACTTTGAAACAAAACTTCGCGCGAGTTTAGTACCAATAACATTAAACACTAGACATGAAACAGTACATATGAAATAGAGGAACTTATTATGAGTTCTACTACTCAAACGAAATAACAGAGGAGAATCGACAAAACAAGAATGTCGAATAACCAACAGTCTTCAGCAGAGAAAGACAGCAGCGCAAGCTATCGATTACATAGCATATAATGAACTTGATGTTATAAGGTGTTTAAGCATACCTAAGCGTTGCTGAACAAACTTGTCTACGCAAACAGCAACAGCAAACAATCAACGAGCAACAAATGTGTTAATTGAACGATTGCACAACTTTGTCGACACCGTATACACTCCCTCTTACTTTCAGTTTTTCTTTCAATTTCATACCTCAAACTCCCTCCATTCTATTGTTAAAAAAAACGACCTCTTTTTTTCTGTTTTTCCGTTTGGTTTCCCTTTTTTTTTGTAAAATTGTTTTGTTCTTTCACGCCTAAGAAGAGAAAGAAAACAAAACTTTCTGTTCTTTCTTAAAGTTTCAAACTCTCGAACTCCATCCTTTTCGTTTTCTCTGTTTCTCTCTTCTTCTTTTTTTTTCGATTTTTAGACCTCTCAATTTCTTAATCTCTCCAAAATTTCAGACTCTCAACCAAAATCGAACCCCCAACAATGAGAGAAGACGAGCTATTTATAGAAGAACCCTCCCCAAAATCCCTTTTCCCCAAGAAAACCCGAAAATGAAAACAAAATCAGTAAAATCCGAAAACACCTTACCTCTGTCGAAAATTCCAAAACCCTTTTTCAAACCGAATCCGGGACAAATGGACGGCGTAGATCGATTAAGAACTGATCTACGACCTCCATTTGAACCGAAAATGGTCTCCAAAGCCGTAAAAGCACTGAGTGTACCCATTTTTGTCAGGGTTTGTTTGGGCTAGTACGTGAGGCGGAAGGGGGGACCTCGGACGAGTTGGGGTTTCAACTCGTCCGATTTTGGGCGAGTTTGGTGGCGGGAATCGGCGGGGATGGGGCTTGGGCAGAGGAGGTGCGGCGGATGGGTGTTAGGGATATTAGATTTAGGGTTTGGTTAAGGTTATTTTATATTTAGGAGGGGTTGGTTTATGGCCGTTGATCTTAGAGTGATCAACGGTCCAGATGAAGCAAGGGTCAAAGGGATTGTGGGCTGCCGGTTTGGGCTAGGTATTTGGGCCAATTTTTTTTAAAATTTTTAGCCCAATTCGCTTTGAACCTTAATTAATCCATCTTTTAATTTGTTAAACAATTTTCTTAAACAAAAGTCCTAAAATAAAATCCTAATTCAATCAAAAAATGTGCAATTAAACTAATTTAAGATAATGCTAGGCTCTACGAATTAAAATTAAAAGATGTGTTATTTTATGGTTTTTTTTTTATTTTTTTTTCTTGAATTAATGACCTAATAGTTAAATATGAGTAGTTATAAATCCAATTAATTATTAAAATGGCTAATAATTAATTTGAACTATTTTATTTATTTTCTAGGAGTAATTAGGGCGGGGCAAAAATCACGTGCTCACAGCTGCCCCTCTTTGCTCGAAGACACGAAGGGTTTTCGTGCAAAGATAGAATGAGCAATTCTACGAGATTTTTGCCTATCCTAGACTCCATGGGAAGCATTTTTTGAAAAAGAGTTTGACCGAACCTTGCTCCAAAGGTTGCCTACATATCCTTGGCTATAAAGGAATCAGGTCAGTGTAGTTCTGGAAGTTTTGGTAGCTGGGACTACCCTGAAGCTGTGATTACGTCGCTGCTGCTGTTACTGTTTGTTGCGTTCCTTATTACACCCACATAGAAAATAAGAAGCTAAACTAACTACATCTAGTAGCTAATGAATTACAAGATTCCTATCTTCGAACTTCTTGGGACTTGATCTTGAATCTTCTTGCGCATCTCGAACACTTGATTCACATTCTTGATGCGAGCTTTGCCCTTCTTGACTTGACTTGACCCTGTTCTTTAGGCGGGCTCCTGTTTGTAGACCTTGAATTGCATTCCCTCGTTATCCAGGTGGGTGCCTGCTATCATGACAGTAAAACAAACAACAAACTTTCTGCCCCAGTTTGGAACTAGATCATATCTGCGGGGACTTAAAATTTACTGCCTAAAGACTTCTAAAACTTGTAGAGAACTAAGTCTCACTATTCATGAAGATTTAAGAAATTCAAAACTAAATCCCATTGTCCAGGAGGGTCCTGCTACTGAAACTAAAATGTATTCCCTCGTTATCCAGGTGGGCGCCTGCTAAAAAAATTAAAATTTAATCCCATTATCCAGGAGGGCCCTGTTACTGAAACTAAAATGTATTCCCTCGTTATCCAGGTGGACGCCTGCTACAAAAATTAAAATTTAATCCCATTATCCAGGAGGGTCCTGCTACTGAAACTAAAATGTGTTCCCTCGTTATCCAGGTGGGCGCCTGCTACAAAAATTAAAATTTAATCCCATTATCCAGGAGGGTCCTGCTACTGAAACTAAAATGTATTCCCTCGTTATCCAAGTGGGCGCCTGCTACTGAAATTAAAAACTAAATTCCCTCATTATCCAGGTGGGTGCCTGCTACTTAAACTAAATTCCCTCATTATCCAGGTGGGCGCCTGCTAATGAAAATTAAAAATTGATCCCATTATCCAGGAGGGTCCTGCTACTGAAACTAAAATGTATTCCCTCATTATCCAGGTGGGCGCCTGCTACTGAAATTAAAAACTAAATTCCCTCATTATCCAGGTGGGTGCCTGCTACTTAAATTAAAAACTAAATTCCCTCATTATCCAGGTGGGCGCCTGCTACTTAAATTAAAAACTAAATTTCCTCATTATCCAGGTGGGTGCCTGCTACTTAAACTAAAAACTGAATTCCGTCATTATCCAGGTGGGCGCCTGCTACTGAAAATTAAAAATTGATCCCATTATCCAGGAGGGTCCTGCTACTGAAACTAAAAACTATATCCCATTATACAGGAGGATCCTGAAAACTATATCCCATTATACAGGAGGGTCCTGAAAATTAAAAGTTAAATCTACCTGAGCCGTGCTCTCTGTTTGGGGAATTCTCGAATAGCAATCTTGCTGTCCGAACCCTGACTTTTGTGAAATGACAACTTCTATGCCTTCTGTTTCAAACAAATAAAAATTATTAGTTTAAAGCATGATGGCTAGTCTGTGGCGTCCTTGCTGGATGTTCGCTTCTGTTATGGAATGTATTCCAGTTTTGGCTTGGCTGGGGACTTGAATGAACACAGGGTTATTTGACCTCTGATTGGGGTCGGCTTGCACTTTCCCTGAACAACCCGAATCTCCTTCCCTCATCTATTGTATTACACCTTTAATCTGAATGTTGTTGCATTCTTGTATTCTCCAAAATTCCAAAACTTTGCCTTATCGCCTGACCTCTGGTTAACTTCCCTTGCGATATGTTTGGCCAAGTTCTACTTTATGCAATTGAGAAGCTGGTAGTAAGCTTGAAATCCTTTCCCGCTTACTCAACATGGCTAACTCGTAGGAAACTTACAAAGACAGACTCGATAAACAAAAATGTAATGATTTTATTATCAAAAGAAAATAAAGGAAAATTGTGGACATGAACGATTATGTGGAGGAAATTTAGACAGACTTATCTGAAGGAGTTGGCCGGCTCCAGTGATCATGACATGCATTTTGGACCAATCAGCCTAATCCGTCTGACCAATCGCATCCAATTCATAGCACAGATCCAACTTCCAAAACCAATCTTTCACTGATCCCTTTTGTTTGATGTTCATCTCTAAACTCACCATCGCCTTATGGTGCCCGTGAGTGTTTTCACCAATAAGACTCTCTCATTTTTAATTTTCTCTCATCTCACCATCGCCTTATGGTGCCCGTGAGGGTTTTCACCAATAAGACTCTCATTTTCAATTTATGCGCCCCGAACATAGTGTTGCCCCTATTACGGACCATATCTCCATTTCGATTGACCCGGCATCCTCAAAGATTGATCAGAAGGTCTTTCTTTGGACTGTAGTGTGGGCTTTTGGACGGGGTTAGAAGAAAAGGGTGGCATGAAGGCTCAAATTAACTCGAATATAACAGGGGTGGAAATTACAACTTTTGGAATCAAATCTTTTTCAAATTCGAAACTGATTCCCCAGCTTTCTTTTGGGCTTGGCGGAAATTTTATTTTTATTTTGATGTGACCGAGTCGTGAGGCTGCCTACGTATCCTTAAAAGAAATCAGGTCAGACGTAGTTCAAACTGTTCCTTTCTCTTTTGTTTGTTTGTTTTCTTCTTCTTTCTTTTCTCTTTTTCTTTGTTTTTTCATTTTTTTTTTCATTTTTCTTTTCTCTTTTCACTTTCTTTTCTCTTTTCCATTCGCTTTTTCTCTTTTCTTTCTTGTTATTGATTCCAAAAGAGGGATTCGAACGAAGAATAAGTAAAGCTCAAAAGGGTAACGAGTGATAAAAGTGTTTGGATAGCTGAATAAAATGCCTTCTTCATTTCAATCTTTGAACTTGCCGAGTACAATTGGAAATAAACAAGAAATTATATGTAATATTTCCTAACGGCATCAGAATTGATAGCCATATCTACACATTTGCCTTCTATATCTGTTAAGTACAAAGCACCATTTGGCAAAACCCTGGTTACAATGAATGGTCCATACCAGTTCGGGGTGAATTTGTCTTTGGCTTCTGCTTGGTGAGAAAGCATGTGTTTCAATACCATTTGGCCCACTTCAAATTTCCGAAGACGTGCCGTTTTGGTATGGGCTAGATCAGTTGGCAATTTATGGTCTACCACATTAGTGCTCAAACCCAGCATTTCGTCATACGACCAGGAAGAAACATCATATTCTACTTCTTGGATTGTTACGGCAGAATTAGATTGGCTTTTAAGACTTGGCTGAAAATTCCTCATGCATGTCATGTCACTGCAACCAGCATAAAAAGAACTGTACAAAAGAACAAATAAAACGGAAGATTGCATTTCATTGAAAAATAAAAGGATAGAAGAGTTTGATCATCACCACAAACAAAACTAAGGAAAAACCCTGATTACAACCCTGGAACAGGAAAGGAAATAAAGCAAACTACCAAGACTCCTTCCTGGTGGGGAGAGGGGTAACTTCCCAATTGCTAAGCTTCATGTTTGAGCCAACAAACTGCACATCTGCTCCGCTAGAGCCTTCAACAGCCTTTACCATATTGATCCCTTTGAGAAGACTTTGGAATCACTTGATTATCTCAGGACCCTTAACTAAATTGTTTTCACGGGCCCTAATGTTCATGACAGACTTCTTGGGCTCCCTATCTTTGTAGACTACTTCAATCATGTGTGTCTCTTCATGGGCAGGGAGAGGGTTCTGGTTGATGTTTGGAGTGTCTGGGCTTTGGACCATAATTTGGTTTGTGTCGATAAGCTCTTGAATAGCCCTTTTCAAATGCCAACACCTCTCTATGTCATGGCCTGGAGCATCAGAATAGTAGGCACATCTTAGAGAATAGTCCAGGTTCTTTGGAGGAGGATTTGGTATTTTTGATTCAATTGGACTCAAGACGTCCAATTGTCTTAACCTTTGGAATAGGCTGGCATAAGATTCTCCCAGCGGGGTAAAAGATTGTTTCTGCTGCTGCTTTTCTCTCCTATACCCAGGTCTTGGTTGGAAGTGTGGACCCTCGGGTTTTTGGTAAGGTTGTGGGGATGAGTAAGCATTTTTTGGGGCAGGGCCACGCCATTGTGGATAAGGATGGTGTTGCGCATATGACTGGGCATGATGCATGAAATATTGGGGTGGTTGGGATAAGTCTTGGGTGTAGGTTTGAGGTCGAGGGCGTGGATAAGTGTATTGGCGAGATGGACCTCTCTGGCCCTGCCATGACCCGGAGACAAACATGGAATCATCTTCCTTCTTCTTCCTTCCCAACAAATTCCCTGTACCACTCTGGATTGCTTGAGTGGTTGCTCTTATAGCAGAATAACTCATAATCTTGCTGGCTTTGAGCCCCTCTTCTACCATTTCTCCTATCTTTATTACATCATTAAAAGACTTACCAATGGCGGAGATCAAGTGGCCATAGTAAGTGGGCTCCAAGGCCTGAAGGAAATACTTGACCATTTCCTTTTCTTCCATGGGAGGATTAACTCGTGCGGCCTGCTCTCTCCAACGGAAACCATATTCCCTAAAACTTTCACTTGGCTTCTTCTCCACCTTGGTCAGAGACAGGCGGTCTGGAACAATGTCTATGTTGTACTAAAATTGTCGGGCAAAAGCCTGAGCCATGTCGTCCTAAGTGTACCACCTATTACTGTCCTGGCGGGTGTACCATTCTAGAGCCGCTCCACTCAAACTTTGGCTGAAGTAAGCCACCAGCAGTTCATCTTTTCCTCCAGCACCTCTCGTCTTGCTGCAGTAACCCCTTAAATGGGCAACGGGATCTTCGTGTCCGTCATACAAGTCGAACTTGGGCATCTTGAACCCAACAGGCAGTTGGACATCAGGAAACAAGCAAAGATCCTTATAGGCCACACTCACCTGATTCCCAAACCCTTGCATATTCCTCAACGACTGCTCGAGGCTTTGCAACTTCCTAAGCATTTCCTCTTGCCCGGAATTCTTGGGTGGTTTGTCAGTTTCCACATGAGGCTCAAATTGAGGAGCATAAGAGTAAGGATCTGGGATCTTGAAAATGGGCTCCGATGTATGGTAGTGGGTGTCAGGAGCATGAAATATAGGTTCGCTAGCAGATCGGTGGAGGGTATCTTGTGGAGGAGGTACAAAAATAGGAACAGCCGGCGAAGTTGTTTTGGTTGGTGGAGCATGGAAAGCTTGAGCCGACGTGCTAGGGTAATTGTGGTAAGAGGTAAAGCCAGGTGCATGTTGTGGGAAACGATCGATGATGTTGGTCATCTGGGATTGAGAGAGTGGTGGGATGGAAGCAGGATTTTCTGTATAGTTGGATAGGAATGAAGGTGGTGGATGCCCTTGCATCCAGGCTTGATACATCTCGGCCATTTGGTGTTTCAATCTCCTAACCTCCTCTTGTAGTTCTGACTCTGACTCCACAATCTCCCTTGGTGGGTCTACTATTCCAGTTTCTATTTCCTTGTTGGCCGTAGCTGCTCGGTGTTTTGATCGGGTATAGTAAGGGTGGCTTGCCAGGATGTCCACAAACTAACCACCTATTTGAAGAAACCTATGACTCAAAAACAAACCGGTTAGATCAAACACATAAAAGATAGGTAATCGCACGTTGGGGTGTGATGCACCTAAGCAGTTAAATGTGCTGCTATATGTTTCATCCGGTTGCATGTTTCATCCCGGCTTTGCTTATCCCGCTCATCAGTTCTTTTTTTTTCGATTTTCTAATTTTCACTCTTTTCTTCCCATCCTGCTCTTACTCTTTTTTTTTTATTTTTGATTTTTTTGATCATTTTCTGGTTTTGTCTTTATTAAGTAATAATTTTTTTTTCTTTTTACTATTTACAAAAAGGCGTCATCTTGCAAAAAATTAAATAACACGGCTATTTTTTTTTTTTGCCAATACGGCCCTTCAGCACTTCAAAAGGGAAGATTTTAGGGCTGTGCTTGCTAGCTAGCCAGAAATTAAAATAAGTAATCGTTTTTTGCAAAAACAGTCTTTCGGCGTCTTTTTGAGACATTTGGGCTATTTATGCAAAACGATATTACTTAATGGCTTTTGTTTTCGAAATTTCCTGAAATAAAATACTTAAAAGAAGAAAAGGGAGGTACCCCCTGGATTTTGAATTTTTTTTTTATTATGATTCAAGAATGATTACTTTGGAAATTTTCAAAAATAAAAGAAAAACATTTTTGAATTTTGTTTCATCTTTTCAAGGAAGAGAGAAAAATTCAATACCCTGAATTCCTAAGACTTTATTATTAAAAATCAAGAAAAAAAAAAAAAAAAAAAATTTTGAGCAAAATTTTTTGAACTCTTTTTTGACACTCAGAAAAAGTAAGAAAATATTTTTTGAATTTTTGTTTTATCTTTTCAAGGAAGAAAGAAAAATTTCAATACCCTGAATTCCTAAGACTTTATTATTAAAAATCAAGAAAAACAATTTTTTTTTTAAGCAGAATTTTTTTTGAACTCTTTTTTGACACTCAGAAAAAAGTAAGAAAATATTTTTTTGAATTTTTGTTTATTTACAAAAAGAAAGAAAAAAAAATATTTTTGAGCTTTCAAACATAAGAAAACAAATATTTGAGAAATTTTCTCTTTTTTTTCAATTTAGAAAGACAAAATATTTTGGACTTCAATTTTTTTTCAAAATTCTTTTTCTATTTTTCTTTTTCCTTGATTTTGAAATGAGAACTTCCATTTTCTATATCAAACTTTTCCTCGATCTTTTCAAAAATTTCGGCAGCATTTCGCCTTATTTTGGACACCAAGTTTTTTTTTTTGAAAAGATGTAACGACCCTTAATTTATACCTCGCCCTTTATTTCTCGGTTTTTAATCTAATGATCGGTCGACACGCAAATCGAGATGAAATAATGCACAGGTAGCACGTAACTTATGCATCAGGATGGTCATTGATTTCAAGGTAACCTGTCCTTGACGGACTCAACCCCTGTGTTGAGTCCCCTAAGTCAAATGCACATGATGTATAAATAACGTTCCTACTTGGGATCCGGTATTGAGTCATGTTATTCTAAGTCAAAACCTAGGTATTGGTCTTGACTGGTGAACCCGAGCGGACAACTCGAGTCGAGGAGGGGGCTACGTACAGGGCACCAAAAGGCCACCCGGCTTTGTAACTTATCCAGCCTCTTTCTTATTCAAGGGTAAGACACTCACAGAATGGGACGTCACGGCCAGCGAGCACGTCCCGAAGATAAGAAGAGAAGGGTTCGGAATAGTTTATAAACAGTTCAAATAATATCAAAGCGATAAAGGCGGCAATTTAGCACATTAGGCATAACAGGTAATAAAATAAAATAAAAGCCAAAAATAACAATCAATTTAAGCTCGAATTCTTGAACCCTGAACCAGAGATTCTGGGTTCGATCCCCAGCGGAGTCGCCAGAGCTGTCACACCTCTTTTCGTACACTCCCCGAGGAGGAAATGTATAAAAATGAGTTTTTCCAATTAAAGTGACATTAATCGAAATGGGATTATGGAATTATTTTCAGAGTCGCCACTTGGAAATTTAAATTGGTGTTCCAAGTCACCGGTTTTATCCCAGATCGAGGAAAAGTTTGACTCTCAAAAAGAAGTCTGCAAACCAGAAATTCTAAGTAAGGAATTCTGTTAACCCGCGGGAAGGTGTTAGGCACCCTTGGGTTCCGTGGTTTTAGCACGGTCGCTTTATTGTTATATCGGCTTATTATCTGATTTTAAACATGTTATTAACCTACAGTGCATTTTACCTTATTTTACTTTCCACTTTTAAAGTTTATCAAGAATTGCAATGTCAATCAAAATTTATTACAAACCACGTCACATAAATGCACCCACGGTTTGTAACATCTTTTAATTTAACATTGGGATTTGAATTTGGGTCACATAAATGCGCACCCGAAATTAGGAAGTTCAATTATTAAAATAACGCGCCTAAAGCAGCTATGCGTTTTTAACTTTTCGAGGGCCATGAAATTTGCTAAATAGCGCACCTCGATTTTTCTATGTGTTTAATTAATGAGGGCCATATTTCATAAATTAGTTTGGTATGGCACACCTCGAATTATTTTAAAGGTTTTATTTATTCAAATATTATTATAATCGGGTCACCTAAAAGGTACCCCCGAAGTTCGTATTGTCGCTATGTCACGGGAACCGTACCCATAGCGGCAGCACAATTAATTGAACTTAAAGCGAGTAACTAAAGATTGATATGTCAATACTTAGCTATCCGAATTTGGATTTTGAGTAATTAAGAGGGCCATTGGTATTTATTGTTAATTATATGGCGCGCCTCCATAAAACCTTTTATCGTTATGCATCGTCAAACAATAGGCCCAGTTGAAATTCACAATATTAAATTAGCAACTCTGTTTCTATAACAACCCTTTTAAATTAAATCATTTGACCCGACTCAGCTTCACACGCAAGCTATTAAATTAATGAATTCAAGTATAATCATACCAACAATGATGTTTTCAGGACGATAGTATGTATTATAACATAATGGTCTTTACAAATGATTTTACTTCACAATTTGCACTAATGATACCTATTTTTTACAAACTCCAACTTACAAGAAATTTATCAATACAGTCAAGAATCCATGAAGAGTCAACTATAATTTTCGCTCAACTGTTCACAAAGGATATCTGTTATACATATGCATCCGATAACTTTGTAAAAGGTATAGAGTTATGAATACACCCGAATATCTTGCAAAAAGTATCGACATAATCTGCATAAACAAAGAGGCTAGCACTTCTGATTTTGGACATCGACAACTTCATTTCTATAGCCACCATCAGAACTAAATCAACTACCATAAACCAATCACACATATTATCTATCAAACCTAACAGACACAGTAATAATGTGTATATCAATGTTTTATTTCAGCATCAATCAACTTAAGAAAGTGACCAGAATCGCAATACACAACAAAAAATAGTTACTAAACGAGGAGTGTGCAATAGATCAATCGATGCGTGACTATATAGCTGCTGTTTGATTAAATAGCCGTGGTTCAGATTTACAATGATACTACTTTGGTTGAAGATGCAGCTACAGAACATTATCATGAATCCAAGAATTCATATTTCAAGCGAACAACTGACTTACACACAAACCAGTTACGAGAATAAATGCGAGTTCCCATCATTTCGAATTTAAAGGTTTCAACACATTGGTTATTCACGAAGTGGCTGATTCATCCAGTTTCTCACCAATTCAAGCCAATCAAAGAAGAAACAGAATGAATAAGACAAGAATCCAAGCGAGTAAGAATCAGAAGTTTCAAATAGATAGAAATACATCAACAACGCTAATTAAAAAAAGACAAGCATGACTATCATTAGCAACTGAAAAATCAGAATAGTATGAGCCATGTTCAAAACAGAAGAAACTTAACGTAACCAGTTTGTTCATTCATTTCTCAACTGAGAGTACAAGACGATTTCAAGACATACCTAAAACTTGCAACAACTAAAGAAGCTGGTCCGAACAACAACAGCAGCAGACGGGTACTTTTCCAGCTTCAAATGATTTTTTTTTCACTAGTGCGCAACACTAAAGCAGCAACCAAGAATAGCAAACGAACGACACCAGCTTCAAACCCCAAACGATTTTTTTTCTTTTTGCTGTTTTTTTTACAAAAAAACAGAGAATACTTTTCTCTTTTTCCTAAGTTTCTTTAGACTAATTTCTGAAGAAATACTTTTGTTCTTAGAGTTCTCCCACAAACCCCACCCGTTTCTGTTTTCGTCTTTCTTTTTTTTGATTTTTTTTGATTTTTCAGACCTCTCAATCTCTCCAAAATTTCAGACTCCCAACCAAATCGAACCCGGAACTCTCCCAAAAATTTTCAGACTTCAAAAAACCGACCCTCACAGTGAAGAACTTCGAGGTATTTATAGGAGACCCCCAAACATCCCTTTTCCCCAATAAAACCCCGGAAAATAAACCAAAATCAGAAAAATCCGAAAACAAACTTACCTCTGAATAATTCCAAAACCCTTTCAAAACCGAATCCGGGACAAATGGAGGGCGAGGATTGATTATTAATCAATCCACGGCTCCCATTTGTTCCGAGTGTGGTCTCAAATGGTGCCAAAACCCTTTAAGGTACGAGTTTTCGTCAGAGTTTGTTAGGGTTAGTACGTGAGGCAGAAGGGGAGGGGACCACGGACAAGTTGGGGTTTCAACTCGTCCGATTTTGGGCGAGTTTGGTGGCGAAATCGGCGGGGAAGGGGGGCTTGGACAGAAGGCAGCGGCGGGGAAAGGGAGGGGATATTAGGTTAGGGTTTTGGGTTAAGGATGATTTTATATTTAGTGGGGATTGATTTTGGGCCGTTGATCTTAGAGTGATCAACGGTCCAGATGAGGCAAGACGAAAGATAATTGGGCTGGCGGTTTGGGCTGAGTCTTTGGGCTCGTTTCTTCTAAAATTGTGACCCAATTCGTTTTCAGCCTTAATTAATCCCCTAAAAATATAAAATTAAACCAAAGTAATTATTTACAAAAATTATATTAATCCTTGAACCTACTAAACCAAAGTAATTTTGTAAAACACTTAATTGCTAATTCAATCTAAAAAATGTAAAAATAAGTCCTAAATGCAATGCATAATATTTTTGAGTGTTTTCAATAATTAATTAATTGACCAAATGGCCGATACCTAATTAAAACTATTTATTGATTTTTATATAGGAGTATTTCGGGCAGGGCAAAAATCACGTGCTCACAAATGTTACCAAGCTCGATTATCTCGTGCTTTCAATAAAAGAGTTCGGCCAAGATCCTTTCAAGTAGGAAATCAAGTCCTTGCTGTACGAAGACCCATTATTACTTCCCATAAACTTGTAGGGAAGTTCACTTCAAAAAGGGATGGGCCATATGTCCTACAAGAAGCTTACACAAGTGGGGCTTACAAGCTAGTTGATGCAGACGACATGAGAATCAGCTCTATCAATGGCAAGTTTTTGAAGAAGTATTATTCTTGAAGTGGCAACGCTCATCAATGCACGAGCCTAAAATGAAATTTATGATGCTCCTTAACGCATGAGCCTAAACTACAAGTTATAATGCTCCTCAATGCACGAGCCTAAACTGCAAGTTATAACACTTCTTGGCACATGAGCTTACATTGCATGTCATGAATCTCCTCAAATTTGAACTAAATCTTTAAACGTAAAGCTCTTCAACGTCGAACAAAGTCTTCAATAATAAAGCTTTTCAAATTTGAGCAAAGTGTTCAAGTTGCAAAGCTCTTCAAATTTGAGCTAAATCTTTAAGTTCCAATACTCCTGGATGTACGAGCCTAAACTACATATTCCTATACTCCTAGCCCGCAAGAGTATAAACTGTTTACGGCCTAAAAAAAAAGTCCACTAGGTTAAAAACCTCGAAAGAAGTGGTCTAGGAAAAAGTTAGGACATTAAAAAAATAAAAAAACTCATCCATTCTGAACTACAGTATGACTTGATCCTCTTTACCGAAGTACATAGGCAGCTTAGAGTTTCATAATAGGTTCAGCCACATAAGTTCAAAAGATACATATTGTCCCAATCTTTATCCAAATGAAGTATGATGGAAGTAATTCATTCAACTAGCACTTGAAAGTAGGGCTGAAATATCATTCTTCTATTGAATTTTGGATCTCATATGACTTAGAAGGGGCAAGCCTCCATGATAAACCAAAGTCTTCAATGGGACGATTATATTTTTTTAAGAGGCTACCAAGTATCTGCACTAAAGTTTAGGAATTCACTATGTCTTCATGTTCACCACATCTTTAAGTCCTCCGGTCTTCAAGTTTGTTGCCCTTCAAGTTGAAATATTTAAAGTCTCCAAGTTGAAATCTTCAAGTCTGTCGGTCTTCAAGTTGAAGTCTTCAAGATCCCCCGCTCTTCAAGTTCAAATATTTAAGCCCTCCAAGTCTCCAAGTTGAAGTCTTCAAGTCTATCGGCCTTCAAGTTGAAGTCTTCAAATTCCCCAGTCTTAAAATTGAATTGTTTAAGTCCTCCAAATCTTCAAGTTGAAGCCTTTAAGTCTGCTAATTTTTCAAGTTTAATTTTAAAACTCCACCACTCTTCAAGTTGAAGTCTGCAAAGTCCGCCAAATCATCAAAGTCCGTTGAATCTTCAACTCCACCACTCTTTAGGTCGAAATCATCAAGTCCACAAAGTCTTCGAGTTGAAACTTTCTAATTTTCCAATCTTAAGGTGGACATTTAAATCCCATTGCACCTTAAGTTGGCGTCTCCGTGGGTTTGTTCTTAAAAGGAATTATAACTTTCCAATCTTAAGGTGGACATTTAAGTCACTTTGCACCTTAAGCTGGCGTCTTCGCAGGTTTGTCCTTAAAAGGAACTATAACTTTCTAAACTTAAGGTGGACATATAAGTTCCTTTGGATCTTAAGTTCGCTTCTTCGTGAGGTTGTCATTAAAAGGAACTATACTTTCCAATCTTAAGATGGACATGTAAGTCTCTTCGATAGTCGGGTCACCTTGAGAGTAATCTTTCCGATAGTTGGGCCACCTTGAAAGTAATCTCTCCGATAGTCGGGTCACATTGAAAGTAATCTTTTCGATAGTCGAACCACCTTGAGAGTAATCTCTCCGATACTCGGGTAGTCTTGAGAATAATCTCTCCGATAGTCGGGCCACATTGAGAGTAATCTCTCCGATATTCGGGTCACCTTGAAAGTAAGCTCTCCGATAGTCGGGCCACATTGAGAGTGATCTCTTCGATAGTCGGGCCACTTTGAGAGTAATCTCTCCGATATTTGGTTAGGAATGAATTCGCCTCCCCTCACACCTTAAGGCTGCTTTCTTCGTACGTGGATTATCTTGTTAAATAAGAACACATCCTTCTCGCTTGAACTATAAAAAAAAAAAAGACAAAATACAAACAAAAAGTTGTACCTGTCAATGATTCACTTGGACAGGCGTATGAGCTGCAACTGATGCCGACTGAAGGAAAAGGCATAGCCCTATTTATAGAGCTCCAAAAGTCGCTAATTGAAGGACTAATAGCGATGCACTTGGACAGGCCTATGAGCTGCGACTGATGCCGACTGAAGGAAAAGGCATACCCCTATTTATAGAGCTCCAAAAGTCGCTAATTGAAGGACTAATAGCGATGTCTAATGATCAGAGTCCCAACTAGAACTCGTCGTTCTACTTCAATTGAAAGGAAAGGAGCTAAGGCGGTGGCTTCTATCTGTTCCGACATGGACTGTTCCGTATCAAAATAGAAGTAAACCAAAGTTATTTGGTTTGGAGACGGATCTGAAAACCAAAAGTGAAAGTCATTGGCGAAATGCCAAAGTTTCAAGCTTGCGTGGTCTATCCTTGTCTTCATAAGAAGATGAATTTCTATTTTAAGCAAATTTCAAGAAAATGACAAGTTTTTCCATTACAAATAAATTGCCTAGGCTAATAAATTGGGGGTTCAAAATCATTCTAAATGATGTCATATTAATATTTCAAACCTTGCTTGAGTTTTAACGAAGTTATCTCAACAAGCTTTGAAGTAGGGGTCATTTGTAGGCATATAATTTATATTATGATGATTATAGTTAAATTCATAACATAATTTAGACTATATTTTAAATTCAAGATATATTGGTCCAAATAAATATTACGGGCTAACATAATTAAATTAATTGTATAAGTTAGATATATATGGATTAAATAAATAAGTCGAAATCCAATGGGCTAAAGTGATGAGCTCACTTCATTAAGCCCAAGATGTCATCTTCCTAGAGGTCTAGTTTGGTGTCACGCGTCAAATGACATGGCACGGCAAGTCAAACGGAAGAGCCAATAGAATTGTGTCACGTGTCAAAATGACAATGCCGAGTCAAATTAAAGGGCCAACGAATTCACGCCACGTGTGCAAGTGACATGTTCTGGCCAATCAAATGCGGCCTTGTCACACTTCGATTTGATTAGACAGAAAGAGTTTGTTCTTATCATAACTCTTCCATCCCATAACTATAAATAGGGGTCTTCATAACCCGGAAAAGACACCAGAAGTTATAACAAGAAGCAAACAAGAGCTTGTGGATCCAACGCTGCAAATTCCTCCACAAGTTTCAAGCTTTAACCAATCAAGTTCAAGCTCAACAATCAAGTTCAAGCTCAAGCACAAAGAACAAACAAAGTTCAAGCTCAAGAACGAAGTACAAATCAAGTTCAAGCTCAAGAACGAAGAACAAATTAAAATTCAAGGAGTACGAGTTCAAATCAAAGTTCGTGCTAGTTGAATCCAAGATCATCATCTGTGGCAAAGAAATAGATTCAAGATCAAGTTCGAACGCCCTTGAATTTATATTGAAAAAGTAAAACCAGAAAAACAATAAAGATTGTAATACTTAAATATTTGAAATAAAATACTACGATTGTTGAAATAGTTTTTATCTTAATCTTATTTTCTCGATATAAAGTTATTGTCTACACAATCATTGATGACAATAATGATGCTGGTAAGGATAATAAACTTGGTACCCTGTTCTTCAATCATTTGAACAAATAAAACAAGAAATAAAACGAAACAAGCCCTATTTTTTACTAAAATTCGATGGTAAGAAAGAGAAAAAAGAGAATAGAAAAGGGAAGAGTTATAGGACACCAAGTGCCACGTCAGCCAAAAAATTGGTATGTATTATAGTTTTAACAAATGCAGGATGTCATAGGACATCCGTATTTTTAAAGGTTCAATTTGAACTTTGGTACGACCCTAATAGGGTAATCATGTATTATCTTATAATTTAATTTAAACTTTCAATGTTATTCTTGACGAGAAGTTTATATAACCACACAAATACTTTAGTATGTTTAACATTATAAGTTTTAAAAGAATTATAACACACAAATATTACGGCATATTTAACACCATAAATTTTAAAAAATTATAACCACATGATATTGTGATTTATTTACGACCATAAGATTTAAAAGTTTGCATTCCTTCTATATAAATAATTCTATTGGCGTGTCTACTTCTTGATGTATAATAAGACCTATTCCTACAACCTTTTTCCTTATTATTATTAATATATGTGTCATTGGTTGTGCATTATTTTTTCAAAATTGGGCATACATGAATCTCAAGAAGGTTAATTTGTTTTAAACTTGAAAAGATATAAACATAACACGTTTTCAGAAAAATAGTTGAGATTTAATATTTTCAAAAAACAAAACTATATTTGAGCGAAGTGCACCATTAGCCATTTTTGAATTTGCTATTTAAAATATATTCATAATTTACAATATATTTAAAGATTAGTTAATTCATCCAAACTTCAGGATTACGAATCTTGAATTTGAAATTCAGGATTTAGTGTCCTGAATTTTTGAGCTGCTAATTTAAAATTCATGACATAAGATTCGAACATTTGGATAAAATTTTCGATCTTTAGGACACGATGAACTTTGAGGTTTAAACTTAAGAATATCATGTTCTGAAGTTTGAGTGAATTGGCTAATCTTTAAATACATTATAAACTGTGGATATATTTTAAACAGTATACTTAAAAGTGGCTACCTGATGTTATTTCCACACAATATTTTTACAAACTAAATAACATTTTGGGCCAATTTGAAATTATGGATCTAGAACAAACTCAAATTCCTTCAAACAGTTCGAATTTAAAAAACAAGAAAAATTAACTTAAATTGTCGCACACTCAACCACTTAAATTAGAAATAATATATTTATGGACGTGTATAATTTATATATCGACTTCTGACCATCTGTTTGGGTTTTGACAGGAAAAGGCGCAACCATTGAATGAGGTATGGCGTTCTATGGAAATCGCAATTTCACAAATACAATTCATATAGAAAGCTATTTATGAATCGTACCTAATGCATTTCATTGAGATTAATTACAATGCGACTTATAAATGAATCAAAGAATGTGTTTTATAACTTTCGTTACTCCGATACTTTTTAAAAACCGACTTTATATAGTAATTTCATGTTTGTCCCAGTGTTTTGGAAAGCATAAGCGAAAAAAAAGCGAGGACACCTCGCTTCACCGAAACGAGAAGCGTGAAGCGAAGTGCGTACTTTTTTCATGTGATGTGCAGTTTAACATTTAAATTAAAAAAATTAAATAGGTATAGATAAATAAGCAAGAACTCAATAAAATAACATATTAAGCAAGTATTTTAATTTTCACATTAAGAAGTAAATAATAGATACCAAAACTAAATAGTGAATAATCCTTAAGGGGTCGTTTGGTAGGCCGTATTAAGTAAAATAATCCTCGTATAAAAATTTAATCCGTCCAATACCATGTTTGGTTGGTCAATTCAATTTACTCCTACCTAATACATGGATTAATTATACCTCATATGAGGGATTAACTAATACCAAGGAAAGCAAGGGATTACTAATCCCTGGATTAGATATACATGGATAAGACTTAAAATTACTAAATCCAGACTTATACATTGCATAATTAATTTTTAATACAGTGAACCAAACACTTGATAAAAAATAATCCCAGTACTACAATCCCTGCATTACTTGTGTTCGTACCAAACGACCCCTAAAAGTCATGACATATTAAGTAAATGCAAAACCTAGTCACAAAAGAAGCAACATCTTATTCTTCAATGGGATCTCCAAAACTCTTGAAGTGTCATCATGTTCGAGTTATTATATTGGTCATCATCTTCTTCTTCATCGGAGTTATTTTTGGCTTGATGCTTTGAATACTAAGATTTGAATTTACTACAATCAACAACCAAAAAAATAATAATTCAGAACTGTTAAACATTGAACAGTGAACAGAGGGCTGATCAGAGAACAGACAATAACAGCAGAAATTATAAACAACAGAGCACAAGCATAAAACGGGCAGAACAGAGAAATAAAAACTGAAAAAAAAAGAAAGAGAAGAAGAGAAAAGGAACGAACGGTGGACAAGCAGAGAAAATCAGAAGAGGAAGAGAAAGCCATCTCCTTGGCACACGTGACGTCCTCCTTAACGTCCCTTGTTATCTCGTGCGAAATCCTTCCTCTGTTGAGGCTTCTGCTGGTCATCTTTACCAGCCTTGAAGGAGGGAAGTAGTGGAGTAGGAGAGGTAAAGATGGATGGGAATAGATAAGTAAGAGAGAAGGCGACACCAGCTAGCAGAACGGACGGAATGAGGAGAAATACCCAGGATGCAAAGAAGCTTGAAAGAGAGAACCAGAAATGAAATAGCGAGACCAAACGAGCAAAAAGCCACGAAGGTTGACGATGAGAAGAAAGAACTGAAGAAGAATGGGTCAAGATGAGGCTAAACAATGGTCATAACCCAATCTGCCCAACTTAAGCCATGTTTATACAAATTAGAACCATACTCTAACTTGCATAAAAAAAACTCTTTAGCCTTTTATATACCTATGTATGTTCCTTACTTTCCTCGTAATTTATTCATTCCACAAAGATGAATTGCTTTATATCTAATTTTAAATTTTTAGCTAACAGATACGTATGAATTAATCTTATACTCAACTATTTATGAGCCTTATAACTTCTAAAACTTAATAAATATTTAAAGGAGTTTCTAGTTGAAGTTCTTTTCTTTGTTTTTCCAGATATTGGAATTGTTCAAAAAATAATTCATCTAGAAAAGAGCATTACGGCCACATGAAATTTTCAAATTTTTTTTTTGATAAAGTCTTTTGAGGAAATCAACCCAGATAATTTTTGTACAGACTTTGATTTATATCAATTTATATAATTATTATAATGTAACACAAGAAATCCTGCTTTCCACTTAAAAAGTATTCCCTCCCTTCCAAACAAATACTATTAGTATTTTGAGAATCAAAATATATTTTCTTAATAAAAAATCAGTATTTATAGTTTGAAAGTTAAAAAATATATTTTATTTTATTTCTAAATAAGTAAATTTCATCACAATTTAATAATTTATTCATATTTACGTTAAAACTTAGATACCTTGATTCTTTTTTTTAAACTTAGATACAGAAACTAATGATGGGGCAACTAAGTAAATTTTCAGACAAGCCTTCAATTGGATTGAGATCCCTTTTTGTCGGGTGAGCTTCATGGGTTGTATTTGGACTACTTCATGGGTCAGAATGGACAATAAAAAATATTGGGTTAACTTAGGCTCAGCCCAAATAGACCCATGATTTTTTTTTATATGTGATAATAATAAATGGAGTACTATATGCAAGATTGATCATTTTCCATAAATTATTTTAACTAGTGTAAAAAATATAAGTCTATCAACGGATTAAGAAATAAAATAAGTGAGTTACAACACAATACAACAAACCCAGTATAATCCCACAAGTGAAATTTGAGAAGGATAGTGTGAATGTTCTCCAATCTTTAAAAGTTAGTGAGGTTGATTCCGATAGACCCTCGACAATAAAACAAAAGAATTAGCTAAATAAGTAAGTGAGTAAGCAAGATGATGATGATGATGATGATGATGATAATAATAATAATAATAATATTAGTACAGGGATAATTATAGTATAAGCATGCAAACTGGTGAAAATATAAGATATTTAATTTAATAAATGATCAACTCCTGTAAAAAATAAGGATAATGAAATGGCTTTGGTGATAAAATATTAGTAATTAATTCAAAATAAAGGCAATAAGTGAAATAGTAGTTTGTGCTTAATTTTATTAACAAATGAGAAGCACAAAAGCCAATATAAATTGTTGAATCGGAGTTTAAAATACCTAAAGAAATACACTAATCAAAACCATTTTCAACGAGCCTACTTCCTATTGGATGTAAGTCAACAACAAAAGAAAAGGACACAATAATAATTCATGTATTTTGGATTTGTGACTTTAAAAATTTTGGTGATTTGACGTTAAATGCAATTATACTGACGTATATTAATTTTTCACCTATAGGAAATTAGTAGAGAAATTTCACAGTTACTTTCTTATAATTTTCTTGTATGCAGGGGCGGATCCACTTTTCAAGTACCGGGTGCTGAAGCACCCGTTAACCCCAATGCAAACTCTGTATAATTATATAGAAAATATTGCGAATATTGTTATAAAGAACTAGGATGCACCCATTAAACAAAAAATCTTCTGGGTGCTTTCGTTAAGAGGTGAGAATAGAGTGCACAAATATGAAGTGGTCAAGAGATCGATTCTTGCAGGAACCGATTTTTTTATATAGTCAGAGAGTGAATACCCACGACCTTAAAATCCTAAAATCCTGAATCCGTGTATGGCCAAGAAAGATGAGCTTCAGCTAACCTAAACCTAATATTAAAAATAACCAATTTCTACACATTAGGTGCTATTTTTAGCCCATCGATACAGACCCCGGCCCCACCCCCCTCAAAAAAAAAAAGGAAAAACAAGAAGACAAAAAAATTTATAAAAGAAAGAACTTATTAACACATAATATTTACGTCAAACTAATAAATATATAGTATATGTATTTAATGTACACTTCTCGCACTTAATTGTGCTTAATCATATATACTGTAGCCTCAAGTCTTTTTAATCAAAATATATGAAAGTGATATGATATAAAAACCAAATATGAGTAAGTTTTTTTATTTTTTGTTTAATTATTTTCCTCTTTACCTACCCAATTAAAAAAATTATTAAATAATATCAAGGGGGAATGTGCATTTGCTTGAAAAGTCTTAGATAAATGCATAAGCACTACTAAAAATCAGGTGAAAAGCGACGGGAAAAAGCGACCAAAGTTGGTCCCTATCTGCCTAAAAGCGACCAAAAAGCGACCACAATGGTCTGGTCAGTATTTAGTTGGTCACTTTCAAAGAGCGACCAATCTTGGTCGCTACCAGCGACCAAAGTTGGTCGCTTATTACAAAATACAAAAATAATATCTGAAATAAGCGACCAAAGATGGTCGCCCATGTCCAATATTCTGAATAAGCGACCAACTTTGGTCGCTTTTTGAGAAATACAGAAAATTAAAAATACCAGTATATTCTGAATAAGCGACCAACTTTGGTCGCTTTTTGAGAAATACAGAAAATCAAAAATACCAAATAAGCGTATTTTTAATTTTCGGTATTTCTCAAAAAGCGACCAAAGTTGGTCGCTTATTCAGAAATACAGAAAATTAAAAATACCACATGGGCGACCATCTTTGGTCGCTTATTTCAGATATTATTTTTGTATTTTGTAATAAGCGACCAACTTTGGTCGCTTTTGGCGACCAATTGGCGACCAATTGGCGACCAAAGTTGGTCGCTATTTGCTGAATCAATTTTTTTTTAAGCAAAATAGTGACCAACTGGCGACCAAAGTTGGTCGTTATTTTTGGTATATTTTTTCCAGAAACTAGCTGTTTTGCCAGCTACACCCCCTGCCAGTTTCACCAAATTTCTAAAATATGCATTTGAAACCATTAAAACAACAACAACAACAACAAGAACTACTACATCAAACAACAACGATACTAACAACTACAATAAACAACACATAAAACAACAATATTAAACAACAATAAGGTTTAAAGTCCAAATGAACTTATACATTATATAAGTTGTTATTACAATTCAAGGTCAACTCATATCTACATCATCATCGTCATCGCCGGATAAATTATCATCATCAAACTGACCATCCGGCGATGATTCCCGTGACCGGGGAATAGGAAAAGCGCCAGAAGCCAAGAGAGATTTGATTTGCTCTTGTAGAGCAGCATACTGTTTATCTCTAAGTTTATCTTTCTTCTTCTCTCTTGCTTCTCTCTTGCTTCTCTCTCCTTCTCTCTTTGCTTGGCAGCTTCTAG
Source organism: Nicotiana obtusifolia (assembly GCA_002018475.1). Taxonomy (NCBI): domain Eukaryota; kingdom Viridiplantae; phylum Streptophyta; class Magnoliopsida; order Solanales; family Solanaceae; genus Nicotiana; species Nicotiana obtusifolia. The sequence continues at coordinate 33,750 of MCJB01050303.1, forward strand.
CTCGGATGTGAGCTTTTCTACATGGGCCCGCATAGAGGCGAGGGCATCCCCATCAAGCGACTCCCCTCCGGATGAAGTGCCTATTCCGTGCATTCCACACCTATAGCGGTATAATTGCTTAGCGGGAAGCCCGTATACCCTCCCCCCTTTTGGACTGCCAGCCGCCTGCGTCCATATTCTCTCAGCATCCTCGTCCGACGGTTGGATTGTTTCGCCCGACGAAGATGCTTGCTGGCTGCGTGCAAACTCTTCCAACTCAGCTGTGAAGCGACTCTATAAGGAAAATTAAATTAGTATTCAAAACTTATATAAAACTAAATCAAAGTACTTAATAAAAATTGAGAACTTACATATACAGCCGAGGCTCGAGGCTCGGTCCTCGACCCACCTTTCTTCGTCCGAATCTTTCTTCTTCTTGACAGTATGAGTTTGCTTGAATAACTCATCTTGCCTGACCGGACGGCCTAACTTCTTCTCCTGAAAAGTCATAAATTTTAGTTAATAAACAGATTAGACGTTGAAAATTAAAATTAAGTTAAGCCATTACGTACCATTTTTCTCTTTATTGCACTGAGGCTGACCGCACCTCCAGTGTGCAGAGAGCCTCCCGTCTCCGAAGCACGAGCTTTCTTTCCTTGCTCGCACTTATTTATGAAATCTGTGGTTGCCCATCGCCTTTGCAGATCAGTCCAAAAACCATCTTGCAACCAGTTGGGCTTCTTATTCGTCCATCTTGCTTTGGAAAAGCAATGGGACAACCGCTTGCATGCCTTGAGATTGAAGTTAGCAACAACCTCCGCATTATAGTGTTGTTCCTACACACACTTGCTCTGTATTTGAGAAGTTAAGTTTTAGATAGAAATATCATAGTACTTATATGGAAATATCAATAAATACAAATAATTGTACTGCTTGAAAGAATATTTATACCTTAAAGTTATTGAAAATTGCCTCCTTAAGTGTGGATGGAAATTCACTCCAACACGCATAAACGCTATCGTATAGCTGTCGTGTTGCTTGGGTGATTATCCTTGTTGTAACATTACAAGGGTCAAACCTTTAATGTAATTTAAAAAAACACACACATTAATATGTAAGTAAAACCTTAGAAAACAATAAACATTAAAAATAACTAATACATCTTACCCGTCACCCTCAGGGACTATAATGATCCTGCCATACTCATCCCGATGCACCTTCTCGTCATCATCAGCAGGGGCATGTGTGGACG
>MCJB01050304.1:2648-16345 GCA_002018475.1 Nicotiana obtusifolia
TATATATATATATATATATATATATATATATATATATATATATATATATATATATATATATATATATATATATATATATATATTAGTGCTTTGAAAAGAGAGATATTACTCCATCAAGTTTAAAATTAATTCTGGAAAAAATTACTCTAACAAATATGATTTTGGCAGCTTTATTAACATTGGTGTATAATATGTTATACTCTTTCGTCATAAACTTTATTTTAGACGTATTAAATCATATTTTATAACTTTTTATAGCACGAATTTATTTTAGTATAGAATTTAATATGGTCTAATTGTCGCTTTTTATAGGTATCATGTACCATTGGTCATGTTTTGCAAGTAAATATTTAAATCATTTTACTTGAAAAGACTTGAATATATGTCAATGTGTATGTCTGAAGAATATCTTCAATTTTAAGCCAGTAAATTTTATTAAGAATTGAAACTTTATGGAGCCTAGCAGGTGAAGAAAAGAAAAGGAGACATGTCTAACCGTAAATTTTATTAATATTCATTAAACATGCCTTGAAATATAAATTTTTGTTCTTTATAGTCAAAATTTCGAGTATTATGATAGATCGTTAAAGAATATTAAATATCATTTTGTTAGACTGGCTCGACTTGTAAGAAGAGTAATCACTAAGATTGAGAAAATAAAAATATACACAAGCACCCTTAAGTAAATACAAAATTAAACAAATAAAATTTCATAGCTAATTATAGGGGCGACTCAATAAAATTAATGGTCTAAAGCCAAACTATAATAAGAAACATTAAATTTATTTCATAAAATTCATGTACTAATGAGACAAATTCAACAGATTTATTTTCTTATTTATGGATCAATAAAAAGAGACAAGAAAAATAGTTATTTTTAAAAAAGTAGATTGACATTGAAAAGTTAAATCATTAGAAGCATGAAAACTAAATAAAAATTAGTAGAGGAGGAATAATCAAACTTAAAGAGAGAGAGAGAGGGGTAAAAGTACCAACTAATAAGAGAGAAAGAAAATTTTATCTATATAATTTATTCACTCATTCGAACAATCTTAACCGAATTCAAAAAAGTATATCATTTAGAACATTTTGCTAAGGATAATCATACATACTATATTGTATATATAATACTTAATACTTGAAATGGTATTTTTTTTTACACTAAGAATATTGTTTACTAAAAAATATTAGGTCAGATTAAAAAACATAACATATCACAATTATCATCTTAAAAATATATATACATACAAAAAATGTATAATTAACCTACCTGTATTCTTAATCGTTGCAAGTTCAGAAGATAACCAATAACTCTACATTCAACTATTTCATCGATGTAGTATTTATATTTTAATTTAAATGAATGTTATTTTTATCTCGACATCAATTTCATTGCACATAATCTATTCTTATATTTTATTTACTTTTTAGTAGTAGACACAAAAAAATACGTGCGACGCACGTACACTAAAACTAGTATTCCTATATATCAGTAGGTGTGCCCGGGCAACAGCTATCTATTATTATAATATTAGGGATTTTTTCCATAATATTGTTATTAGTATTATTTTTAGATGTCACACATTTTTGCATTTAAATTCGTCGTGTTGGTTATGCAAATGGTGATAAATATACAAGGCAAGTGTAATACATTGAAAAAGTAAGATATTTCATATTTGTAAATCACAATTACTTTATTTTCTCTGGCTGGTTTGCCAATATAAGCACTACTTTAATGCAAGCGACAGAAGAAAATAATGCAAGCACTTGGGTAAATTTGTACTAAAGGTATCCATATTAAATAGAAAAGGATGTAGTTAGACAAGAGATCCAAAAATGTTGAATTTTTCTTGTAGTTATATAAAACATATTACATTTTTCACGCTACCAAAGTACATGCAAATAACCAAACAAAGCATAACCTAATCCTTTTGATAATTTACGCTACAATGAAGCTTTACCCCGACTATGTCACTTTTTGTGCACTTAAAGTGACACTCAAAGATTAGCAGATATAATGGACATTTTTATCTCTATCGAAATTATCAGAATGAGTAGCAAATTATTAACTAAATGTCCATATGTGTTGATCCGATAGGTCATTTAAAATTTTAAACCTTAATTTTATGTTTCAAAGCCTCCAATAGCTTACTTAAGCCTTCCTCGATTTGCGTGCACAGTCCGAATATTTTTTCGGAAGACTTTTATGTTAAAATTGATTTTTAAAAAAATGAAGTTTTGCCATAAAAATTCATTTGAGTTGACTTCTGTCAACATTTTGAGAAAACGTACTCGAATCCGTATTTTGACGGTCCCGATGGGTCCGTATCGTGATTTGGGACCTGAGCATATGCTCGGAATCAAATTCGAAGGTCCCTAGCTCGAGTTATCGCTTTTTGTCGAGAAATTAAAAGTTTAAAGGTTTAATGACTTTAAGGATTTGAACAATGTTTGAATTTATTGATATCGGGTCCGTATTTTAGTTTCGGAACCCGGTATAGGTCCATTACTATATTTATGACTTGTCTGTCAAATTTGGTGAGAAGAGGAATTGGTTTGACGTGATTCGGACGTTCGGTTGTTAAAAATAAAAATTCTAAAATTTCATTGAAAACTTCATTTGAATTGGTGTCCAATTCGTAGCTTTAAGCGTTATTTTGATGTTTTGATCGCGCGAGCGAGTTCGTATGAATTTTTTGGACTTGTGTGCATATTTGGTTTGGAGTCCCGGAGGCTCGGGTGAGTTTAAGTTTCAGATAGGCTACAGATGATTTAAACTTAGAAAAATCTTGTTATGAACTTCTGCTGGTTTCTAGTGTAATGTACTTCGCGATCCAAGACCACTACTGCGATCACAAAGGGGGAACTGGGCAGGGGAGGATTTTACTCTATGCGAACGCGAATGACTGTACTCGAACGCAAAGTGGAGGGGGGCTGCCCTTCACGAACGCGTACAGTGTATCGCGAAACGCGTAGCTTTGTGGACCTGGGGAAGGGGAACTGACCAATACAGTTCGCGAATGCGTAGGCTGGTGGGTGTAAGCTTTCGCGAACGCGAAGGGTATCTCGTGAATGTGTAGGCTATTTGAGCCGCTGCTTCGCGATCGCGTCAGGCCCTTTGCGAACGCGAAAAAGGCCGGACGCCCAGAGATTAAAAACATACCAAAAAACAGGATTCTTCCATTTTTCATAAACTCTCCATTAGAACTCGACCTAGAGGCAATTTTTAAGAGAAAACTCAACATTGATTCATAGGTTTGTACACTTAACTCATTTTCTTCCATTTCTAACATCATCATTTGCTAGTCCTAAGATTTATTCTTCCATAGTAGAAAATTAGAGATTTAGAAAGAATTGAGAGTTTTTGTTAATTAGGGATTTAGATCTCAAATTGAGGTCGGATTCTGAAACTAATTACATAATCGGGTTCGGGGGTGAATGAAAAAAATAAATTTTGGTTCGAACCTCAGGTTTTGACCAAGCGGCCCTGGGATCGATTTTCGACTTTTTTGGGGAAGAGAGTGGAAGTTCCAAATTTATGCATTGTGATTAATTCTTTAGCAATATTTGACATTATTGAGTCAATTGTGGTTAGATACGAGTGGTTTGGAGACGGATTCTAGGGGAAATGCTCCGATAAAGCTTTGAGTCGACTTGTAGAGCGAGGTAAGTATCGTGGTTAACCTTGACTTGAGGGATTAGGACTTGTTTGCCTATTTGCTACTTGTTTAAATGTTGGATACAATGTATATGTGAGGTGACGAGTACTTATGCGTTGTTATTGGGTTAAAGCATGCGGGTGAGACTTGTTTCTTGTAATCTATCTCTTTCTTTGATCCTGATATCCATGCTTAGACTAGTTAATTGATAGATTGATCGTTCTTTCCGTACTTATGAGCTATCTGTGATAATTGAGTATTGTTTCTGAAGTTGAGATTGGTATTGTGGAATTATTGTTGATGTAAGACTTGATATTGCTTATTCCATCTCCCTATTTTTATATGTTCATTTTACATGGTAAGGGAGAGTGTTAAAGCACGAAGGATGATGCCGTGCTATATTTGAGAGTTAAAGCACAAAGGGTGATGCCGTGCCGTATCTATTGATTCATGATGAAATTGAGAGTAAAAGCACGAAGGGTGATGCTATGTCGTATTTATCATTTTATGGTGAGATTGAGAGTAAAAGCACGAAGGGTGATGCCGTGTCGTTATTACTGTTTCATAGTGAGGCTGAAAGTAAAAGCACGAAGGGTGATGCCGTGTAGTTTTATTCATTATGCTTGTTCATTTTGTTGATTGGAGGCTTATTGACTAATTCTTGTTATTATCCCCTGGTGTAGTTACCGTATCTTGTACCCCTTTCGCATGTCTCCTCCCAATTATACTTGCTAATTTTTTATTCGTTGTTATTTTGTATGTATATTTCCGTCTGTACAGGTTTAATTACGTGGGTGTCCTATTATAGCCTCATCACTACCTTATCGAGGTTAGGGTCTACACTTACGGAGTACATTGGGTCGGTTGTACTCATACTACACTCTATACTTCTTGTGCAGATTTTGGTACTAGTCCAGCTGTCCGTGAGGCGTATCAGCTTGAATTGGCATTTGGAGACTCGAAGTAGATTTGTTGGCGTCCGCAGACCTTGAAGTCCCTTTCCACTTACCCATTTACTGTTCTTTTGATTCGAGACAGTTGTATTTATTGTAAACCCTATTTGTAAGGATTTTAGAAGCTCGTGAACTTGTGACTTCAGATCCGGGTTGTACTTAGATATTATTGGCTTTATGTCATTTTGTATTATTTCAGTTTAATTGATTTTACTTATTTGAATAGATTAAAAATTAACTTAATAACCTTCTAACATTGAGTTGCCTAGCAAATAAAATATTAGGCACCATTATGACCTCGAAGGTGAAAAATCCGCATCATGACACTATATAGAATGAGCACATCTTGAAAAGATTTTATATGGAGATAAGGAAACATAAGAGCCAGTAGCCGTGAGTCATAGGTAATGTCAATACAAAAGTTATTTGTTCTACATCAACGTGTACGTTCACCAACAGTACGCAGGCCCAGACGGGTCCAACATTTGGAAGCTCCTTAGTTCAATTCTTTGTTAGCTTTATTTATTTATAGAGATTTTTTTCTTCCTATATAATATATAAAATTTATTTATTAAAATTATTTTAATTTTTTATATTATCAGCCTTAAATAAGATTTGTTATAATTTACATACAAATTTATTATTAATATTTTAAATTATGGGATTCAGTTACATTATTTTCTTTTTTTCTCTCCTTTCCTCTCCTCTTTCCTTATTTCCTACCACCTCTTTCTATATACAATCCATTATTGATGTCTTAAATTCGGAAATTTTAGTACACCCTTTTGAAATATTTTTTTATTCAGACACGGTGCTTGTATCAAATCATTTACTTTAATATTGTTAAGTGGTAAAACATTAAATGCATAGTACTTGGTTTTTCCGAAAGTTATGCATCAGTATTTGCAGTAGCTCAATCATTGCTAGATAAACGAAAGCAACTAGTATGCTGAGAAGAAGAATAACAGAATAAGGAGATATGAAGATATACTGTTCTCAACGAGAAATATAGTTTATAATAGTGATGCATGTGATATGTCGCCCCTGGAGTTCGAGCCATTAGACATGCATTGAATAATATTTTTTCGCAAAATTCTTCGGCTAAATTTAGGTTATTTTTAAAAATAAACCACCGTAGTGAATAATATAGAAAGATTATCCATTATAGTTTGTAACAAAAACTAAATGCCGAGCCAATCCTACAAAAATGAAATATTCAACTAAGACGATGTTTTCTTAACTTTTAAAAATTGGAAAGAAGAGGTCCCTTAAGTATTTGATACAAATTTGATACATCTATAACATCATATAAACTAAAAATAAAATTTATACAACTAATTATACAATATACAACTTATGTATAACTTATTTACAACTTCCATACATACTAAAAATAAATTTCATACAACTAACTATACAATATACACTTATTTACAACTAATCTACAACTTATCTACAATTTTCATATATTATTTCTACCCAGTTAAATACAACTGCAAATATCATACAAACTTAAATATAATTTTTATACAATATATTTTTCTATATATATTTTGTATCTGATTTGTATATATTTTGTATGTGGTGTATGTTTCTTCTTTTCTAAAATTCCAATCAAAACTTTCTCTCTTGATACAATTTTCATACATATCAATAATTTTATGCAAAAAGATAGTATTAATAACTTAAATACAATTTTATATAGCGATGCATACATTATACAACTATATTTCAACTTTCATACAATATTCAAATCAAAAAATATATATAACTACAATAGAATACAATGTACATACAATTATACTACAACTTTACTACAATTTCGTAAGTATATTGTATGTCATGTGTTCTTCTTCTTCTTCTTCTTCTTCGAGTTTCAATATGAAATTCAGCCAAAATCAAGTCTAATCTTCACCAAACACCCTCAAAATTGAGATATAATCTCCGAACAATATTTTCAATTGTTTGCAACAACACCCAATTCAAACAAATAATAGTTTTTGAAAATCCAAATTCGATTTCGAAGCTTCAAAGCTTTTTAATGGCTGTCAATGGTGGAGAGTGAAACACTTTCAAAATTTATTGATTGACAATTTCAGTTTGAACACCAATTGTGCAACATGAAAGGAAATTGCTAAGTTAAAACGATTGAAATCCATTGATAAATTTCATTAAAACTATATACAACACGAAAGCATAAAAAACAAAGAACACCAAATGAAGAAAAATTGGGGAGAAAAACAGAGAAGGAGAGTAGAGAGACGAAGAGAGAGAGAGAGAGAGAAACGGAGACAAAGACAGAGACGAAGACAGAGACGAAGAGAGCGACGGAGAAAGAGTGGGCAAATATAAAGGGATAAAGAAATAACTGATATTCCTCATTCAATTTCTAATATAGAGGGATACTCATTTAAAACTTATTGTATATAATTGATAAATTGTATATGACCATGTAATTAAATTGAAACTTGAGTAGAGAAGGTAATAAGGTTTCAAATAGTGTATAGGAAGGTAAAAATCCCTTATTTATATCATATTTATTTATTAAGCTGGAGTTTGTTCTTCCCACATGGACCCAAAGAAAAGGATAGTTCGTGTGCTATATTTCATATATAATCCTAATTTATCTTTTGAATTCAAGCAGTGGCGGGTTCATGTTACAAAAGTTGGAAAAACCCCCCTATTTACAAAATCATTATGAGATCTTCTAAAACAATCTGAGTAAAATGTGGCTGGGTTTGGTGGGGTTTTTATTAATTAATAGTAACCTTACAGAGTTGGCCAGTTAACAAAACCAATTCCAAGCATAGTTATCAAAACGAGCCCAGGCAATGGACTAAGAAATGCAATTAGCAAAATAAAGGACAACTAAAGTAGTAGACATATAATAGTGATGCAAATCTTCATATACATTATCATATGCTTGTTGAGCAAGTGTTGTCTCTCTTAGCAACTGTAAGATGAGCATGTATCAGTCTAATATTTGAAATTCTAAAATGTACGTTAAAATTATGACATCTCGACAACTCTTCGTTTTGATAAATTAATTCATATTTTAAATTTTTATACATGATTTATTTTTATATTTAGCTGAAAAAAGTATATCTTTGATGTCGATATTTTTGGAACAAGACAATTGCACTTATATATTTTTGTCTCATGTCCCTGTAACGTCCAATTAATGTAATCGTAAATTTTTTACCAACCACGTATAATTCTCTTCTTATCCTATCTAAAATCACAAATGCGATATTTAATACTTCAAAACTATCATCAGTACATTGGAAATTATCCTGAGTGCCCAAAAATTAGGTGTCATTAAAAATAAGTATGATGATAAAAGTTGTAATCAAACTAAGTTTACAATGAAGGTGCATACTTGTTGAATGTGGAAACTCGATCATGCTTATTGTAATTGTGTGATTTTTGATAATTAGTTTTTATCATTTACTTTTTGTCACCTATACGTTAGTGACATCAATTTTTGTTTCTAAAAAATGTAATGGCTGTAGTTTTCTGTAATACATCTTAACATCTAGAATAATCCTAGTACGTGTTTGGATTTTCTTATTATGTTTATCTGAAGGAAAAGATAATATCTTTTCGTGCTTATTTTAGATAATATCAAGTAAGATTTAAATCCTAAATATTTGAACTACCAAAATAGTCATAAGAGTTTTAGTGGTACGTCTTCTTTTATGCTTTTGCTATGTTATTTTAATAACCGATTCGATTATTTATACAGTTGTATACTTTAGTAGTAAGTAATATATGACGCACAAAATTATTTTATGGGATAAGTTTTATAAATAGAGATGGGTACTCTGTCTAGATAACCATGTAAATGTCACTATTATTTTGATAATGTTTTTATGTTCTTGCTCTTTTGCTTTGAATTTATGTTAATTATTTAAAATAGGTTCAACATTAAAGTCTTCCTGAAAAATCAAAATTTACCACTTGTTTCTTCAAATTAAATTTTACCAATACAAACGGTAGTTTAGAACATTTCAGAAAAAGGAGAAACTCCAAAGCTCTCAACTGAGTTTTAAAAGACTTAAAATGCTCTAGATTATATTTCAAGCATAGAATAAAAAATATTTTTTCCACAAACGTTTAAAATTATTGAGCACATATTAAACAGTATATACAATAGAAAATGGGCTATAATTTACCTTGCTCACAGTATATGATGGGACCTTAGAAATTTTATCCTCATCCCTTTAATACAAAAAAGGTGAAAATCCTTATAAGAATAATAAATGACTAAGCCGTTGTACATGCAGTCAAAGTAGAGCTGATTATTTGGCCTTTGCAAAATAGCTCAACCCTACCCTTTATTTACTTATTCTGTATGATGGCAATTGTAGTAATAATGAGCTAATCCATGGGCAAACAACTGCGAAACAAAAGTAGTTACATAACACATTTCCCCTTCCCAAAAAAATATGAGATATAGAGCTCGATTGGACACAAATTTAAGATATTGATTAATCTTTTTTTTTTTATATTAGTAATAATAGAAAAAATATTTTAAAAAGTAATTAGCCAAAGTTTAATCTTGATAAATAATTTATAATAAAATTGGGGTATTTAAGAATTCTACATATATTTAATAATGTATTTGAAACGATCTCTCTATCCTCACAAGGTAGGGATAAGGTTTGCATACACATTACCTTCTCTAGATCCTGCTGTGTGTAACAATACTGAATATGTTGTTGTTGTTGTTGTATATCTTAAAAAAACATGAGAATATTATAAAATTTTAGATTAACAGAGTATAGCTATCTGGTCGTATATTGTCAGTAACTAATTCATAGACAAAAAAGGTCTTCCAAAATTAGTCGATGTGTGTTATCACCTCCCATTTAGTCTGCACATCGGATTAAAGTTGTCACTGTTAAGCTAGTATTAATTATTATTGAGGTGCTCTTGCCATTTGGACTCTATATCTTTAAGGAGTAATTGATTTTATATAGTCCTAATCAAAGATAGTGAAGCAGTTATTCCGCACATGTAATTACATATGCTAGAAGTTATAACAAAATCATTATACCCTTTGTTTATGAGTCCAAGAGCAAAGAAGTCTCAAATGCGAAAAGGAATTATTCTGAAACTAGAAGAGAGTAAAAAAAATGATTAACAATGAAATGACTCATGTCTCACGCTAAATGCTAAATTTATCTTATATGAATTTACCTATTAATTTGAACCTACTGAAATTCTTGTCCTTTAATGAAATTATCCAAGTTAAACGATGATAATCAAGGTGTAGAATAATTATTTTTGGTAGGATAATAATTTCATTCCACTAGATATGTTTATATAATAATTACAAAGGGGAGATAACATAAAATATAAAGAACTCTACTCTAAGTACATAACATAAAATATAAAGAACTCTACTCTAAGTAGAAATCTAGTCTATACGCCCCCTCAAGCTGGACGGCGGTAGGTAAGTCCAAGCTTGGGCCGAAGAAGCAAAAACGGAGCACGAGAGAGCGGCTTCGTCAGAGCATCAGCCAACTGATCAGCTGCTGAAACATGAGTCACACGTAGAATACCACGCTGAACCTGTTCCCGAATAAAGTAAAAATCCAGGGCAACATGCTTCATCCGAGAGTAAAAAACAGGATTAGAACACAAGTACGTAGCACCCACGTTATCACAGTATATAACAGGACAAGCAGGGAGAAACACCCGAAGCTCAGTCAACAGAGAACACAACCAGCGGAGCTCTGCAGCAGTGGAGGCAACAGATCGGTACTCGGCCTCGGTGGAAGAGCGAGCAACAGTGCGCTGCTTCCGAGAGGCCCAAGAGATGGGGGAGCCACCAAAATAGACCACATATGCACTCGTGGAGGTATAATCATCCTTGTTGCCGGACCAGTCAGAATCAAAGAAGGCATACAAGGACGGCTAAGAAACACGACGAAGAAGTAAACCAAGGTCAATAGTACCACAAAGGTAACGGAGCAGGCGTTTTGCCGCGGCCCAATGAGCAGTAGTCGGCTTATGCATGAACTGAGATAACTTGTTCACGGCATAAGCAATGTCAAGACAAGTGAGGGCCAAATACTGCAGACTACCCACAACAGTCCGATACTCAGTCGGGTTATCCAGGGCTGTGCCATCTAGGAGAGACAACGGCTGATCAGTGGCTAGCGGAGTAAGTACCGGCTTGGAATCAGCCATATGAGTCCGATGCAGAAGATCAAAGATGTACTTCCGCTGAGATAGTAGGAGACCATCACGGTGTGGTAGAACCTCAACTCCAAGAAAATAGGACAGAGTACCAAGGTCCTTGATAGAGAAACGACGTGCCAACTCAGCTAGAAAACGATCAACTGTACCCGGATCAGACCCAGTAACCACTATATCATCAACATAAACCAGCACAAACACAGAGACACCAGCCCGATCAAAGAGAAACAACGAGGTATCAGCCTTGGAATTCCGAAACCCCTGTGCCAACAAAAACTGTCTCAACTCTGAATACCAAGCCCTGGGAGCCTGCTTAAGGCCATAGATAGCCTTATGCAGCTTACACACATAATGCGGATGATCAGTGTCAACAAATCCCTGAGGCTGAGCCATGTACACATTCTCATAAAGACGACCCTGTAGAAATGCATTGTTGACATCCAACTGCCTGAGAGACCAGCCTCGAGAGACTACCAAGGTAAGAACCAAGCGACTGGTGGCTGGCTTAACAACCGACTAAAAGTCTCCTGATAGTCAATACCAGGGCGCTGATGAAAGCCCTTGGAAACTAACCTAGCCTTATACCGATCAACACTGCCATCAGAAAGATACTTAGTCCGGTAAACCCACTTGCAGCCCACTAAGTTCTGAATACCATCAGGAGGGACCAACTCCCATGTACCATTGCGCACAAGTGCCTCAAACTCCTCGGACATGGAAGCCCGCCATTTTGGATCCTTCAAGGCTTGAGTGGCAGTAGAAGGCTCAAGAGAAGGATGAAGAGCTGTGAGGGAGAGTTTTTGAATAGGCTTGCGGATATTATTTTTGGCATGGGTGGTCATAGGATGGGTGGAAAGAGAAGATGGTGGTGGTGGTGGCGGAGGTGGAAACTGTGGCTGGGTGGATACTGGGGAAGAAGAGTCGGTGGATGGGGGAGATAAACCGGAGAAGTAACAGTCTGAGAAACAACAGGAGGAAGAACATAGTGCGAGGGGCACCATGTGTCAGCAGTAGAGGGCGTAGGTCGTGGTGCAGTGGACATGAGAGAGGAGTAAGGGAAGACCGACTCATCAAACTGTACATGACGGGGGACATAAAGTCTGGAGGTAGTGGTGTCAAGGCAAAGATATGCAGTCTGGGTTTTTGAATAGCCCAAAAAGACACAAGGGATAGAGCGTGGATCCAGCTTGTGAGCGGAGTAGGGACGAAGCCAGGGATAACATAAACACCCGAAAACACGGAGCCTGGAGTAGTTAGGCGACTGGTGGAAAAGATAGGTGAACGGAGAAGACATATGTAGAGTAGGAGTTGGAAGGCGGTTTATGAGGTACACAATGGTCTCAAAAGCATAAGGCCAAAAAGACAAGGGTAGGGAAGCATGGAAGAGGAAAGCAAGTCCAGTTTCGACAATGTGTCGATGGCGGCGCTCACTGAAACCATTATGTTCGGGTGTGTGGGGAGGGGTAGTAAGATGGGTAATGCCAGAGGTGGCAAGGTGAGAGGACAAGGCAAGATACTCGCCCCCATTATCTGAGTAAAGGCACTTAATTTTAAGTTGAAAATAATTTTCAAACAGTGCTTGAAACGTAACAAAAATGGATCGCACATCAGACTTATGCCGCATCGGATACAGCCACATATAATGAGTAAAATGGTCAACAAACAGCACATAATAACGAAAATTTTCACTAGATGAGACAGGAGATGTCCATACATCAGAGAAAATATACTCTAACGGTCTAGTGGAAATAATGGAAGAATCATAAAAAGGTAACTTATGACTTTTGCTGCAACTACATGTAGTGCAGCTATTATTAAGTGCGAAGCTAGAATAAGGCAACTGATAATGCGATAAAATGTGACGAGAGATGGCAGATGCCGGATGACCAAGGCGAGAATGCCATACAGTGTGGGGAGGATGAGCATCCGAGAAGTAAACGCAGGCAGAGGGGCTAGATGAGGGCCACACATAGGTGCTGTCTCTAGTGCATCCCGCCAGAAGGTGAGTCCCCGAATTGCGATCCTTTACAACAAAACCAAAGAAAGTAAATTCAACTGCTACATCATTAGACTTACATAACTGGAAGATGGAAAGCAAGTTTTTTTTTTTCATATTACGAACATGCAATACGTTATGTAAATGAAGAGAACGATGTGAGGTAGGGAGAGTGGTCGAACCAGTATGAGTGATAGGAAGCGCGCTCCCATCTCCAATGTAGACAGAGTCAGTGTGCGGAAAAGATTGGTGGAGGGAAAGGTTTGCTAGGTCGGTGGAGATATGGTGAGTTGCGCCACTGTTAAGAAGCCATGAAGGACCCGGTGCGGGAACAGAACTGCCATATGTCGGACCTTGTGCATGAAAAGCCTGAAAACCGGCCTCAGGTGGAGGCATATAGGAGGACCCATAGGCAGCTGAAGAATAACCAGAATATGGAGCATAACCAGCAGGCATGAAAGCAGCATAGTGGGCAGCCAGCTGTGGGAATGACTGCCAAGGCGGAGGCTGCCATGGACGTGGTGCAGGCTGGCGGGGAGATGCGGCAGGAGGCGCTGCAGGAGGTGCTGGAGGCAGCGGGCGAGGGGCAGCAGGTTGAGGTGGGAGGTGCTGGAGCATCCATCCATGAGTAGGACAATCCCGCAGCGGGTGTCCTTGGATGCCGCAAGCCTGGCAGCGGCCACGGTACGGCTTCCGGTGCCTGCGAGAGCCCGAGGAGGAGGCAGCAACTGGCGGGGCTGACTGTGCAGGCATGGCCGAGGGAAGTGCCGGAGCAGCCATTGAAAAGGAGAATTGGAACCGTTTTTTGATTACAGACGTGTTCAGCCCTTCAATACTCCCTTTAATCTTGTCTGCCTTGACGATGACAGTCCAGACTCGTCT
>MCJB01050304.1:17144-36038 GCA_002018475.1 Nicotiana obtusifolia
GAATAATTATTTTTGGTAGGATAATAATTTCATTCCACTAGATGTGTTTATATAATAATTACAAAGGGGAGATAACATAAAATATAAAGAACTCTACTCTAAGTACATAACATAAAATATAAAGAACTCTACTCTAAGTAGACATCTAATCTATAGTGGACAAGTAAAAGTAAAAATATATTTTTAGTATAGTGGACAAGTGAAAGTGAACAGAAAAAATATAATCGTTTATCATTTTCTTTCGATGTTGGGGATGGGATTGGGAAGGCGCAGGGTGTTGCTCGAATCAATTAAAATCCATACAAACTAATGCGCACTTAGTATACTAACTTATCATGGTTAAATCATAAGGTAAGAATGTACATTAATCAATTATGATTTAGTGATACCAATGTATTTTAAAACATATGTCTGTATAATTGGGTTGATATAAATACTGAATGGGAATTAATTTTTACCATTCAAAGTGAAATGTAGCTTTAGCATGAGGAGAAGAACAATATATAGTGTTCTAACAAATTTTAGGTGAAAATATCAAGATAAGATTTTAGAGGAAAAATAAGAAATTCCTTCAAACTATTAGATAATGGAAAAAGCTCTAAACTTCTTATAGATTTCGGGAATGGGAAACAGACTCCTCATTGATCAAAATTTCTAGGGGAACCACAGGCGGCTTTGTTTAATAGGGTAGTAGGTAATCAAGCAACAATAACTTCTTTTTGTTGCAATTTTGGAGCCCGTTTTGGATGACTTTATTTTAATTGATTTTTAAATCAAAATAATTTTTAAGTTATAAGTTAGGAATTCTAACTTTTGGCTTTTGGCTTGTTTTGGTTATTTTAATTTAAAAATAAATATTTAAAAGTATTTTTTTATCTTATCCAAACACAATAAAATAACTTAAAAATTATTTTGACTAAAAAATACTTTAAAAAAATCAATCCAAACAAGCTCTTGATATTCTGAAAATAATACCAATAAAAAAAGATATGTTGACTGCATGCTTTGTGCTTGTGATTTGTTTACTAAACCTGAAACGAAATCTCCATTTTGCTATAAAATCCCAGTAATGGGCTGTTAGGACATAAATTAGTGCAAATTGCAAATCACCTCGTGCATATTTCCTGCTCTGCGACCTATAAGGTGGAGGGTTGAGAACCAGCTCAATCAATAAACATTCTGCATTCCACATTGTAGATGAGGGTTTAAAATTATAGACGGATCTAGAATTTTAAGTGTATGGGTCTTTAAAGAAATTTCAAGTTAATATATAAAATAACTGGATTAATAGACTGTGTTTGAAGTTAAATATTCTTATACATTTAATGAATTTTTCAATACAAATACAGAATTTAAATAAAAGATATTGAGTTCACAGAAACCCGTAATTATTGTGTTGGATCCGCCCCGTTCAAAATAGTACTTATCTCTTTTTGCACTCCTGTTCTAACCAAAAGCTTGTTAGCCAATTGAGTAGTAGGCAAGAAAATTAGAAATAAGTCACTGTATCCACTTTGTGCATGCTTTTTTTTATGCAAACAAAAACCTTCAAAAGTTTAAGTCAAAGCTAGGAAAAAAATCCCACCCGTATACCTCATCTCATCATTCCAAACCGTGTTATAGAATTGGAAGCGTTTATTTTGAAGTGGTTGACTTGACCTCAAGTCTTGGTGTAGTGCATTATATTTTGAATTTTTCTTTGCTTATTTAACTGTCCTTATTTGGTTTTTCCTTCTGCCGTAAAAAATAAGAATGGTAGTATTTATTTGACTGATTTGTGGGATAAAAGACACTCTTTTTATACGAGCTTCAGTACTGAATATAATCTAAACGGATAAAGAAGTAATACTTCACATCACATGCAATAGTGTAACGATCCAGCTAATCATTTTGAAAATTAAGTCCCGTTCGGCGGCATAAGGTCTTGAGCAATTTCATATGATGTGTTATGATTTGCGTGCGTGGATGAAATTCAGTTACCGGATGATTCAGAGTCAATTTGGAAGAAAGATTCTAGTTTTGGAAGCTTAAGCGGTAAGAGTTGACTGGAATTTGACTTTTGTGTAACGACTCCGAAAAGGGGTTTGGATGGTTCGACAGCTTCGTATGATAATTTTGGACTTAGGCATGCGTCTGGATTTGAATTTGGAGGCCCGTAGGATAATTTGAAGCATTTCGGTGAAAGTTGAAAAAGTTGAGGTTTTGGAAGGTTGAGAGGTTTGACCAAGAGTTGACTTTGGTATTATCGGGGTCGGAATGTGATTTCGAGAGTAGGAACAGCTCCATTATATCATTTCGGACTTGTCTGCAAAACTTGACGTCATTTCGTGTTGATTTGATATGTTTCGGCGCGAGTTTTAGAAGTTGGAAGATTTGAAAGTTCATAAGTTCGATTCATGGTGCAATTCGCAGTCTCAACATTGTTTGATGTGAATTAAGACCTCGAGCGAGTCCGTGTTAGGTTATGGAACTTGTTGGTGTATTTAGACGGGGTCCCGCGGCACCTCGGGTGTGTTTCGAATGGGCTACAGGTCATTTCCTTCTATTTTTGGACTGTTGTTTTGCTGATACCTGGTTTTCTTAATCGCTTTCGCGTCAATATCTCCGTGTTCACGTAGTGTAATTTTGGAAGATGAAATATTTACTCTTCGTGTTCGCATGCTTCTGTCTGCGATCGCGTAGGTATGCAATCCCCTTCTTCGCGTTCGCGTACTACTTCACGCGTTCGCGTAGCTCAGTCTTTGGGCCATCGGAATTTCCTCTTCGCGATCGCACATGTCTCTTCGCGATCATGTAGCACATTTTGGGCAACCTTCATTTTTCTTCTTTGCGATCGCGAGTGATGTTCCGCTGTCGCGATGCATTAATCACCGGGCAGAATATAAAAGTACTCTATTCTGAGGGTTTGCCATTTTCAAAACATTTTTGGAATTCTAGAGCTCGGTTTTGAGCGATTCTTTGTGGGTTTTTCAAGCAAATCAATTGGGTAAGTTTTCTTCACCTAGAATATATTATATTCCATGATTCTATCTTTATTTTGATCATTAAATTAGTGTTTTGAGTTGAGGAAAAATGGGAATTTTGAAGAAAAATTTCAAAATGTAAAATGATGATTTGAAGGATGAATTGGTACCGAAATTTGATAATTTTAGTATAGTTGAACTCGTATCGGAATGGGTGTTCGGGTTTTGTGAAATTTGCCGGGTTTCGAGGTGCGGGCCCGGGGATCGACTTTTGGGTTGATTTTTAGTTTTTGATTAAGATTGAAGCTTTATAACTGGAATGGTTTCTTATGAGTTTTATTTATGCTTTGAAGTTATTTTGGTTAGATTTGAGCCGTCCGGAGGTTATTTCACTTGAGAAGTTCATTTTAGAGTAACAATCTATCTTCTTTGAGGTAAGTATCTTGCCTATGTTCGTGGGGGGAACTACCCCTTAGGATTTGAGTCTTCTATGCTAATTGTATCATGTAAAGTCCGTGTACGTAGGATGACGAGTACGTGCTCGGGCTCATTTTTGTGGAAAGTTGACCTTTTAGGGTTCTTAGGTTCTTATGTTCGTTAAATATGAAGTTGTTTTGTTATGATTAAGTCCCCCATTTACTAGTTTCACCCCCACGTGTCTTAATTGGAATTAATTACTTCTTGCTCCACTCTT
Organism: Nicotiana obtusifolia; assembly: GCA_002018475.1. Classification (NCBI taxonomy): domain Eukaryota; kingdom Viridiplantae; phylum Streptophyta; class Magnoliopsida; order Solanales; family Solanaceae; genus Nicotiana; species Nicotiana obtusifolia. Next base: position 20,802 of record MCJB01050304.1, read on the forward strand.
ACTATCTATTTGACTCTTACGTGCCTTAACCGAAGTTGTTACCTCTTCTATTGCCATGCTAATCTTCCCAAATTGCTTATCATTAATTGAAATTATTATCATCTCTTCTGTAATTGTCTATCCTTAATTGAGGTTCCGATTATCTTTTCTGTTGCCTCATCCTTAATTGGAATTATTGACTCTTGTTATCTTCCTTGTTGTCGAATTGTATTTGTGTGGAATCATTTGTTATGTATTGTTTCTCCCTCGTTGGGCTATTCTTATTGTGACTAGCAATCTCTGTTGTGTTTATTTCGTGTGAGCTCGTTCTACCGTTTCTTTGTGTTGTAAAGCTCTTGGGTTGAATTACTTGCCGTATTCTCGTGTATTGTTGTGGTTGTTGCTGTGATACTCAGTTTGTTGAGCCGAGGGCTATGCACGATTGTGGTATTGAGACTTTTTAGTGGAAATATTGTGGAATATGGGCACAAGTTATGAAGGCCATTCTGTTGTGTTATTGGCACGTGATGTTGTTGGGGGTATTTTGTTCGGGTGTTTGCACGAGGTTTCTGTCGTGCTATTGTTAGTGTTGATTATACACATGCGGCGTGACAACGCGGGCTATATCTGTGTGTTTGCGCATGTGACGAGACAAGGTGGGAATGCTAATATGCACGTGTGGCGAGACAAGGCGGGCATTTACTTTATTATTGCATACGTGACAAAACAAGGTGGGCTATGTCAGGGAGTGATCTGTGATGACTTGTGATGACCTAGGGGCATTCTTGTTGTTATTTTGTGTAGTGGCGTACCTACCTGTGTGAGTTTATCTTGTGAAAAATTATGGGGAACATTCTTACGTGCTGTTCATTTTCTCTACACTTGCTAGTTGACCTAAACTGTGTTAGAACACTTGCACAAGCATATACGTAGTTAATTACTCCTATTGGTTTAAGAAGATGGATCTTGATAATATTGAGTATTTATACACACCCCTGCCTACTTGCCTTCTATGTGAGAATGGTTCTATTGGTACGTGCATTGTCCATACGGCTACTAGTTGAAATGACGACACAAGATGCCAAGTGTTTAGAGTTCACAAAGTCGGACCCGTGACTTGTGGATATTCTGAGGTTTGATACCTCATGGTGATTATTGGATAAAATCTGATGTGAAAGTGGTTATTCTAATCTAGTGGCTATCTGTTCTTCTTTTACTTGTGTTCACCGTATTTAGACTGTGTTCAACTTACTCTAGTGTACTATTACTTGTTGTCTTCTGCTGCTAATTGTTGTTTCTATTTCTTATTGCAAGTACCATATTATCGTTGTCATTATGCGTAGTATTATAGAGATATCGTATTCTGTTAGTTCTACACTTATACTTGCTCAGGTTATTTAGTCCAGTAGGTGCCTTGACTATTCCTCGTCACTACTCTACTGCAGTTAGTCTTGATACTTGCTAGGTACAGCTGTCGTGTACTCATACTATGCTTCTGCACAATATTTGTGTAGATCCAGGTATTTCGGAGTCAGTCGATCATTAGCTAGTGATACGATTTGCTATGAAGACTCAAGGTAAATCTGTTGCTGCGTTCGCATGCTTCGGAGACACCTTCTGAAGTTGTATTTACACTGTTTATCCTTATTTTGAAACAATTATATTTAGAGGTTGTCTAGCAAACTCAGTAGAGCTTTTGACTTGTACTATCGATTTTGGGATTTGTAAACTTGTAAAGAGTTTTCTATTTTGAAATTGTCAGATGTTGGTTAAATATTGTTGCTATTTCAGTTAATTTTAGGCTGACTTAGTTCCTAAGACTAGGTGCCATCATGACTCCCAACGAAAATAAACTTGAATCGTGACAAATAGTTATTTCATGATCAGGGGCAAATCTATATGGAGGATCGGGGTGGTACACCATCTGTTCGCTTCGACATAATTTCATGTATGTACTAGTGTTTCACGTTGAAAAGGTTAAAACATATTTATTAATTTTATATGGCACCCCAAGTCACAAAGTCGCTGTAGGTGCCATGGTCAAAATACTCTTTGCCAGATGCAAGGCCCATGATCAAAACTGAATCAGTTTTTTTTTTGTTTTTGGCTCTTTGCCCTACTTGTTCCCTCATTCCATTTTCTTTTCTTTTTCTTAACTTTTTATTTCAATTGTGTATATCATGTACGATTATTTCTTTTAATTATAAAAGTATATTTGCTTCTAGTTTTTTTCGTTTTTATCTAGTAATTGTTACTTTTTTCTTGATTTCAATTAAAGAATCAATCATTTTAAGCATGGTTATCACATGTTTATTTATACACAAAAAAGACTTTTAAGCTAACCAAATTAATATAAAAAGAATCGAATCAAATCGAACCAAATTAATTTAAAATAGAGCGAACCGACTAGATATACACATCCTAATATAACCTCTTTGGCTAGTGATAAGTTCATATTAAATACAACGACAACCGTACTCATCAAATTTTAGATTTGCCTCTGTTCTTGATGAATTCTTAAAAACATAACTCGTTGAAATAATAAATAAAAAAGTAAACCATATCTTAGAACTTAGAGAAAGGGCTCAAAAGAATCCCTTAAATCATCAAATTTTTATAAGTTTCATGCTTAAACTATATAGGGTTTAATTCCATTATCCATTGTAACTATAACTTTCAAGGGTTTAACACCCCCACCTAGACACACGACAAAGTTTTTTTTTAACACTACCGTAGAGGCGTGTGAGAGATAAAATTACTAATTCACATTGTGATGCCGTGACAGAAGAAGAGCCTAAGGAGGAAGGTCAAGCATGGCTAGCATGTTTCTAGGTTGGCAAGCTTCGGAAGAAGGGATACACATGTCATCTGAGACTATTCTCACAGCGGAAGAAAAAAGAAAAGTGTAGAGTTTTATAAAGCACAACAAAAGTTTACGTAGTATGCGCGTTTTGAGGCTCGATGATGGCGTAGCCCAATAGACAAATCGGTGAGACCTGTTGGACCAAAGCAGACAATACGTGTCACAAACTTGGGTCGTCATACACATGGTTTTTATACGGCTAATTGTTGGGATCGAAATAACATGGTACATGCAAAAACTAACAAAGACAACTTTGATGATGATAAATCAGGCAACAAAGAAAATATACTAAACTATGCATTATAATTTATTATGTTTTGGTCAATTGACCTATATGTGATTCATCACTAAAATAAAAAGAGAATAAATTTTGAGAGAATAGTTTCCCATAAACAAAGTTTCTCTAAAAGACTATATTGTGGAGGTTGTTGTTGTTGTGAGAAGTAGAAATCCTCAATTTCTAGAAGTGTAAAATTTCTCCTCCAAGAAAAGGATAAGTCATATGAAAGAGATTTCTCCCTTTTAGGAGTCTTTTTCATTCCTTTAAGAAAGAGCGTCTTAGTAGGTGAAAACTTCAGGGCAAAATCTTAACAATTTTCCCCTTGACCTGAATTTTCTTGACAAAATTTGATTCACTTTGTTCGTATAATCTTCATCACTGCTGCTTGTCATGATTAAAAATAGGTATGGACTGAAATTTTTTTTAGTATTGATTGAAAGAAGTCCAAGAATGAGTTAAAAGGAGCCATGCATTAAGACTAAACATAGGTTAAAACTGGTACGGTTAAAAGAAGCTCATGTATTAAAAAGAAGTATGAGTTAAAACTAGCATTGTTGCTCATGTGTTATAATAGACATGGGTTAAAATTGGCATTGGTTAAAAGTGAAATATAGGTTAACAAGAGTTTTTATTGCTGTAAAGATGCAGCAACAGGGGTTTTAAATACTTGTAACTGTAAATTTATCTCCACATGTAACATCACTTCAAACTTTTGTTTGGATAAATCTTCATTATTAGTCAAATTGATTGCATCTTGATTTGGAACTCGCCTTGAATCCTATCTTCAACCTCGCTCAACTGTTGGCTCCTATACCACTTGTCGGGATCGAAATAACATGTTGCTTGCGAAAATCAAAAAAGACAATTTTGATGATGGTAAATCACGAAACAAAGAAAATATACTAAGCTAGACATAGTAGTTTATTATAGTTTGGTCAATTGACTTATATATGGTTCATTACTAAAATAAAAAGAGAATAAAGTTTGAGAGAATAGTCTCCCGTAAATAAAATTCTAAAATATTACACTGTGGAGGTTGTTAATGTTGTGAGAAGTAGAAATTCTCAATTTATAGAAGTGTAAAACTTCTCCTCAAAGAAAAGGATAACGCATATGAAAGAGATTTATTCCTTTTAGGAGTCTTTTCCACTTCTTTAACAAAGAAAGTCCTAATAGATTAAAAATTCAAGACAAAATCTAACACTAATTAAGTCACAAAATTTGATTTTCTTTTTTTCTCTTTTTTTTTTTTTTCTTCTTTCGCTTTAGTTCTTTTATTTCTATAAATGAGGACTTCTTCCCCATACTCTTCACCTTCACATATTCTTGATGAAAATAGTGTTTACTGTGAGAAATTTTACTTTCTCTAGAGATAGGGGAGATGGGGTTCCACGAAATGTGACGAAAAAATGATCGTCCCTTTCGGTTTTACCTTTTTCATCTTCTTATCTAAACTACGAATCTTAGGGTATGCACTTTTGCATGTTTCCTATGTCAATGTATAATTTCTTTTAAAAAAACTTACATAAATTAAATAGTATTAAATAATATAACTAAATTATAAAATAAAAATAAATTAGATAACTTTCTAAAATTAGGAATATTGATCCCATTTAACAGGCTCAATAAAGGATGAAATCCCGTAAATGGAAGTCTTCAAACAATAATAAGAATAACTTATAAAAATTATAGTTAAACAAGTAAAAAAATATTTTTATTATGATAATTTTTCAAATAATACAAATTTATAAGTGGCATTACAAACTTTAAAAATGACTAATATTTAATTAATAATTTATAACAAATAACATAACATTTAATAATATATGAAGTTGTCATTTGCTGGAATATTTATGAAAAAAAGAAATTAATTAATGACAACTCATTTAGAATATATTTTTATCTTTTACTATTTCATCCTTATTGCTTCAAGTCTGGATATATTAATAGAATTATTGAATGTATGATATTATGCTATTGTTGAGTAAATTATACTAATTTAGAATACATTTTTCTTTATGATTTTGCAAGTTAAAAAATTACTGAGAGTAACTTTAAATATTATAAAAAAAAATTAATAAATAAAATTTAAGTTGATATGAAGGTTTGAATATTAAGATTAACATGCAATGTGTTATAGTTATGTTGCACAGTCCAAATAAGGAAAGAAAGACTACATTTTAATGACATAAGTATATTTTTCAAGAAACTAATTATAGTTTTATCATTTAATTAGGGAGGAAAGTATGCATTTAATGGAACCATAAAATGCTTAATGAAATTTGATATGTACGTTTCTAATTAGTTTGTATGCACGTATAATAAAAAGAAAATTCTATAAACAATTTGTTCAGTTTGATTTATTTTGATGTCCTAAATATTAGAATTTCCTATGTAGTAGTTTAAATAAGGAGAACTTTAATAAGCAAAATTTTAGTTCACTTAAAAGTACTAAATATTAAGAAAATAATTAAATAACTATATTATCCAATGTAACTTTTATTTTAAAACGGTAAAAAAGGCAAACGATATTTCGCTAAGGGATTCCGTGCTTTTAATATAGTACTAGTATCTATGAACGTGTGTTGTACGTTAATAATGGCACATGATGGTTTAAACATTTATTTATATGAAGGAACAATAAAATTTAATTAATGAGAGAAATTTTATATATAATAATACAACAATCATCTAAATACCGAAAAATATTATTATATTAGCATAATATATAAATTAAAATAAGGACATCATCAAAACTTACACAAATGATCAATTTTATCATGTTAATTAGATAATTGCGTATTATAGTTTAAAAGTATTTAATGCAATGGTATCTTAACGAACACTTCTTTGTGGACAATATTTCTTTATGTTTCCTCCTAATGCTTTGGTTGCTCTGCGTTAACCAAAACTCTTCTTGTCGATCTTGATATCCCTCTTGAAAGTGCAACATACAGTTGATCGTGCAAGAAAATATATTGTGGTAAATATATCGAGTATTTAGGATATTTGTCCTTGTGCTTTATTTGTTATATTTGCAAAATATAAACATACTAAAAATTATTTTCACACAAATTTAAAAGGATATTCCTTAGTTTCGGAAGACGAAAGTTGAATTCGGGGATAAGAATATACTTAGAAGCACATTGACCAGTATCATAATTTTTGTATGTATGACGTTTGGGGATAAGAAAATTATTTGTATGTATGTATGTTATTGTCAAAACTTCTATATACCATCTATTTGCTATTACACAAGATATTCGGCGTATCTAAGTTTTTCAGTAGCATGACGGACATGTATTTTTCCAAAATTAACCTATATACAATGGAAGATCAATTTTAACTTAGTCTATTATATATTTGTGACACTAACATATGTAAGAACTAATAACTTGACAATAAACATGTATGGTAGAAGGCATTTGGTATTAAAGTATTTAAGTATTCTTTCTGGTAGTAATTATTTGTATCATTTTCTGCTGAGTCAAAAACTGGAAAACTTTTTACTTTTATTATAAAATTTTGCAATCAACCTTTTATTTAGTTGATTAACATATTCATTTCTGCTAGCTAAGATATCTTTTTAATTCTATCATGCGATTTGCACAAATTTCGTTTTAATCTAATAATAGAAATATTTCTCTTATTAAATGCACTACTATTACCATTGGGATTGATAACCAAGTGTTGAAGAACCAAATCATCTTTTATTGGATGCTCTTATTCGTTTGCGACACAAAGCAAGAAGACACTGAATACTGGATCTGTTCTTACTTATATTTCTTATCAGTTGAATCTTTTTCATTTGAGGCTAGAAGTATAACTTTGGCAAGCTACCTTTTATAGTCTCTGCTCTTGTCGTTGGAACTACTGGTAGTACTTGACAGAAATCACCTCCCAAACCATTAATTTTCCACCAAACGGTTCATTAATAAGAACTCCGGGCAATTATTTCGATAGTTTGACACTTTGCCATAAGTGCTCATCCCATATTATCAATTTTATTTTACTTATAAATTTAGTACCATTGCTTTGCTTTGATATATTTGTGATGATTATTTAAGTTGTTTGAAGAGGTATATCAAATCTAAAATAGGTGGCCTCACAGTAAAATCATTGTTGGTACACCACTTGCTATTATTGTTAACACTATCATGCGTCTTGATATGATTTTTGCAAGTAATGTATGAAATAGAAATATTATTTCGATTCCGCCGGAGGCATCTACAAAGAGTAATCCCGTTATACCATATTCGATTCTTTATAATATAGTTTTGAAACCTTGTTCTTGATTAGGATTTAGCTTTGATTTTGCTTCCTCAGACACTTATATAGCATTTTGATTCTTAATAATATACTAGCCTTTTTACTTTGTGTTCTAACACTCTTTTTATGGAATAAATTTATGTATCCTCAGATTTTTTTTTAACTTGAATAAAAGTTTTAATCATATAATGAATTCAAAAAATAATTGAATTAGATTTCCTTGCTAAAAAATTAATTATTTAGTTTTAACATAAAAAATAATTTATTCTATGTTGAGTCAGATCTTAATATTAGTTCATCTCTTGTTTTGAATATTTAATCTTAATTATAATTTTATACACTATAAATTTTATTTTTAAAGAGTAAAAGATCGATATGACATTTCACTTTTAGATCTTTATGTTTGTAGAATCATTAGTGATATTGACTCTTACCAACTATTTTTCTCTCTTTCTCAAACAATTATATTCTTGAATATTTTCTTAGTTGTTGTTTAATAATTGGGTATTTTTCAATATTACATGAAAAATTAATAGAAAATATATATTATTTGAGTAGAAAAATAGTTTAAATATAATATAAAAATATATTATCGTGGGGGTATATTTTTTTTCTCAATTTCAACTCTTTATGCATTCCATTTAATATTACCTTTTTTTTTTTTTTGGTATTGGACATTATGTAGTGGTAATGTATTGCCAATAGGGAGGATTCTTATGACATTGATTTTAGTAACCTTCTTACGTATTTTTAATAAGAATTTAATAGATAAAATTTTATTAATTTTAAAATCTTAAATATTAAAATTAGCAAAGAAGGTATTGTAGTCCAAAAAAATAAGTTATTGCAGTTATGTCTTTTCCCTATGAGTTCTTCCGCTTACTATTTAAGGCTATTTTGGTATATTAATATTGTATTTATAATAATATATGCTCTCTTTTTTCTAAATGGATTTGCAGAATATAATACATTCTCCAATTAAATTAGTAATAGGACTCTATAATACGTTTTCGAATTAAATTAGTAATAAGAATATCTAAGAAGTTTATCCTAAAAGTAATAGGAATACATGACTAAAGATATTTACTTGTTCAATTTTATATGAATTAGACAGCTCGAAAGCAATTATACTAATAGGATTCCTAAAGGTAATCATGTAGGCTTCCTAACGTGTAGTATTATGTCCTAAAACTAATAGGATATTTAAGGCTAATATCTAGAATTCCGGTTATGTCCTTTTAGTATGAGTTATTATGCTTAATATTATAAGGTTATTTTTGTAAATCAATATTGTATTCATGCTTTTATAATAAAATATAGATAGATATATTCAATTAAGTTAAAATTAATATTAACTAATAAGTATAAATGACATTGGGAAAAAATAAAAGACACATGTAGTGACACTAGGCATTTTTTAAAAGTGTTTTAGGAGTGTGAACCATGCATACCAACAAAAATTGAGCCGCGGAGGGAGAACTTAACCCTTGAATTTATAGTTCAGGAGGATAACAGAAGCAAAATTTAATTTAACTGCAAAACTCGTAAAAACGTGATAGTTTAAGGTGGTTAGTCACTATCTCTAGAATTTGCGGAACTAACTAATTATCAAAATGTAATGAAATCCATTAAGCGTTGCATAACTTGTTTATGATGAAATAGGTGGATAAAGTCAAACAATCCAATAAGTCGCTAGTAGATAGTGAAAGTCATTATCATGAATTAAAATACTATTTAGATCTGTGTTGATAATCTTGTTGGACCATTGATTAGCAATCTATGCTCTTGTTTAATAAATAAAATAAAGTAAAATAATCGTAAATCGTGATCATCAAAAGATAAGTTCATTTAGAAAAGCGCTTAGTCAAGTGAATAGTGAGTATGTAAATTCAAATATATATATATATATATATATATATATATATATATATATATATATTACATAATCACATCGGATCGCTTCAACGAACAACAGGGAACCTTTTACAGAGACACCAGCTCTGTCAAGCTACAGTCCTGTCAAGTAAACCCTAAACCGCGATCCTCTTCTTAACCTTTCAACACTCTCACCTGGCTAATACGGGTTTTTGAGGACCACCGGTTATGATGCCATAACTAAGGTTTACTGCCTGGACCATGAACTGCTTGGGCTCTATAATCTCAACCTTAGAACCGTCGGGTGATACAATATAAAATCAATACCAAAACATGCTTAAGAATAGTCTAGTATGCATAAGTTCAACATTTCAACATTTAGCCTATCATTTAAGCTAAATAAATATCTTAAATATCAAAAATTAAAATTAAATAGTACCTGAGACTACCGAGGTTGTGGCCAAGTGACCTTTTCCGATTTTATTTCCAATAATAACTGATTATAAAGATGTTTTTATAGAGTGAGAGAGAGAGAGAGAGAGAGAGAGAGAGAGAGAGTTATTAAGGTCTGGCTCCAGAAAAGCCTGCCTCTTACTAAGGAATTGAGATCCTTATATAATGGATCGGTCTAAAAACAAACAAAAACTAAACAGTAAAATGATCGACAAAATAATTACATTATGGCCGACAAAGAAAAAACTGAAAGAGAATCAGACAATTAACTTTATAAAAGTAGATGCCTGATAACCTCTCATGGTGGAGTCAGATACTTTATTAAAGTTTTCGTCTTTATTACCCCAATTATTCAATGGTGGGGCCTTCAGTGTCTTTTTCAAGCTTTACCTTTTCATTTATTATTTTTGACGGAAGATTCTTTTACTCCTTCATTTTCTTTAGGTGTAACGACCCGACCGGTCGTTTTGAGCTCTAGCGTGTCGTTCTACGGTTTGAGGCATTGAGTAGCTTCACTTTAGGCGTTATGACTTGTGCTTGTGGATGGAATGGAATTTCGCGAAGTTCGGAGTGGATTTAGAAAGAAAATTCTGATTTTTGGAAGCTTTAAGTTGGAAGAATTGACTGAAGCATGACTTTTGAGTAAACGACCTCGGAATCAGGATTTGAAGGTTCCAATAAGTCGTATAATGATCTCGGACTTGGGCGTAAGTTCGGGTTGAGAATCGGGTGGCTCGGGAGTATCTCGGTGCTTATTATGGAATGTTGGCATTTTGAAGGTTTAAGAATTTCCTAAGTTTGGGTTGAAGTGGATTTTGACGTTATCGATGTCCGTTTGGGATTCGAGCCTGGGAATAGCTCTGTATGGTGATTCTGGTCTTGGTAGTGCGTCCGGATGTGGATTAGGAGGTCTGTAGGTCGTTTCGCTGTCAATTGGCGAAAGTTGAAAATTGGATAATTTTTGGAAAGTTTGACCGAGAGTGGACATTTTCATATCAGGATCGGATTCCAATCCCGAAAGTGGGAGTAGGTCCGTTATGTCAATTATGACTTGTGTGCAAAATTTGAGGTCAATCGGACATGATTTGATAGGTTTCGGCATCGGATGTGGAAGTTAGAAGTTCAATAGTTCATTGGGCTTGAATCGATAAGCAATTTGTAGATTCGATGTTGTTTGATATGATTTGAGGCCTCGAGAAATTTGGTGTCATGTTATGAAACTGGTTGGTGTGATTGGACGGGGTCCCGGGGGCCTCGAGTGTGTTTTGGGATGGTTTCGGGTCATTGCCCCATGTTTTGCTGCTGTTGATGCTGGTTCTGGTCTCCTTCATCGCGAACGCATGGAGGCTATCACATTCGCACAGAAGGATTTGTGGGCTAGAGGAGATTGCTCCTCGCGAACGCAACACAGAGGTCGCGGACGCGGAGAGGAGCCTGAGGAACCTACGCGAACGCGAAGGGGCAGTCGTGAACGCGTAGGAGGAAAGGGAGGAGCTGGACCTGAGGCCATTTGGCCTACATGAACGCGAGGCCTACCCTGCGAACGCGAATCAATGGGGACAGGAGGCTTTGCGAATGCGGCATGAAGAACGCGAACACGAAGCAGAGATTTTTGGTCCAAGGCTGTTTGCCCTTCACGATCGCGAGGGTCATTCCGCGATCGCGTAGAGGAAGGAACTGGGCAGTGGGGTTATATTTCGGGACTTAGCACCATTTCTCTCACATTTTTCATTTGGTTGGGCGATTTTGGAGAGCTTCAAGGGGAGATTTTCATTAAGTAACACAAGGTAAGTGATTCCCACCTATTACAAGTTAAATACTTGGTTTATATCTGGATTTAAATATAGAAATTAGTAGAAATTTGGGATTTTGGTAGAAAAATCTAAAATTGGTATTTTTTTGGATTTTAACCACGAAATGTGACATGAAATTTGGTATAAGTTATATATTTGATTCGTGGTGTTGGGTAAGCCTATCTTCAAAAATTTTCGAAATCCAGGCACGTGGGTCCGAAGGTTGATTTTATAGGCTTTTCTAGTGGAGTTGAGAATTAATATAAAATGATCAATTATGGGTATTAGAATATATTTTGACTAGTTTGCATGTTGTTTGAATAGTTTTGGATCGACGGGCTTTGATTTGAGGTGTTGAGTGGCGTTGGAGCCGGTTTTGGAACTTCCGAGCGAGGTAAGTCTCCTGTCTAACCCTGTGAGGGGGAAACTACCCCTAGGTGATGTAATTGTTATGTGTTACTTATTGCGGGGGCTACGTACGCACAAGGTGAGAGTTCGTACGTAGCTAGATTCATGTTATGTCCGGGTAGATTTAGGTTCACACCATGCTATAGCTGTACTATTTAAGTTGTCTCCTGCCTATTTAATTTCTTTATTTTATGTCGCGACTTGGGACGAGACTTGTGTAGAGTGATAGACTCGATATGGTAGAGATTCGACGGGCTTCATGATTAGCCGCGAAATAATTATACTCCCCTTACGAATTTCTCCCGCATTATGTGTTTTCATCGAAAGGTTTTCCTTATAAATTATAGTTCACACGTCTATCCGTGAATGGGGTCAAAGACCCGTTAAAGCTTCTTATTCTAATGGGATCGGGTCGTTCGCCGGCAGTATAATAGATACATCTATGGTTCGTGCCGTTCGACCCTCGGCAGTGCGCATATTATGATGGGATCAGGTCGTTCTCCTCAGCAGGATTATGTATCACACTCTCATGGGAGCGGGCCGTTCGCCTCGGCAATATAATAGAGGTATCTATGGTTCATGCCATTCGACCCTCGGCAGCGCACATATTATGACGGGATCGGGCCGTACGCCTCGTCATTTCTATAAAATACTCTTATAAAATCGTGCGTAATAATTGGCAAGAAGCCAGCATATCCATTATACACACACACACACACACACACACACACTCTCCGATTGAGAAGGTAATTACAAGCTGAGAGTTTGAGTCATTGCTGAGAGGAGGACTGTACCAGGTATTAACACTTGTTACTTCATTTATCTACTGTGACTCTTTGTTGACTTCTACTGTATCTATCATATTGGACCATTAGTAAGTGTTGATGTCGACCCTCGTCACTACTTCTCTGGTCTTAGGCTAGATACTTACTGGGTACTCGTTGATTTACGTAATCCTAATACACTTGCTGCACTTTTTGTGCAGGTTCATATATATATTCGGTGGTCTTTGGGCGCAGAGGCGCGACTATTTTGGGGGCTTTACTGTGAGCTGCATCTCATGTTACGATCTGCAGCCTGTAGAGTCTCCGTCAGAGTTATTTATATTTTTCCTATATAACTTGTATTCAAGACAGATGTTGTATTTTATTATTTTTCTTAGTTGATGCTCATGCACTTGTGACATCGGGTTTTGGGGGTTCCTACAGGTTATTCACTATTGTAGTTCGTGTAAATTCTATTTCACATTATTTCATTAATAAAAATTATGGTTTTAAAGTACTAGAATGAGTAATTAATTTGACTAATCACTATTGGCTTGCCTGATGGCGGTGTAAGGCGCTATCACGACCACTAGTGGATTTTGGGTCGTGACATCAGGAATTCTTCAACTTCATCTAAATTGATCTGTTCTTGTTGGCTTTCTTGGCTTCTGCTGCCAAACAGGTTTCTTCATTTGTAGCGTTTCCTATTGAAGCCATTGAAACATCATCTGACATTTCAACTTTGTAACGGCCCGATGTGTCGTAGAAACAAATGTGATGCTAATTGTTTAGACTTGGTTGCCTTAAGTGCAAATTACCCTTTGTAATTGTGCAATTTTAATATTCTTGCCGGGTATGAGGTATAAGAATTTAAATAAATTAAGAAAAGAGTTCGAAAAATTGAGAAATGCAAGAAATGCGATCGCATTTCATATATGCGAACCGCATATCTCACATAGGCATCGCAAAGTAAAGCAGAAACCTGGGTATAGAACCAGATCAGGATTTGCGGTCATTATGCGATCGCATACTGGAAATGCGGACCGCAAATTCACTTCCTGGATCGCATAGTGAAACAGAAAAACTGGGCAAACCTTTCATCGAAAATGCGACGAGAATGCAGACCGCATTTTCGAAATGCGAACCGCAGATTTGATAGTAGGATTGCCGAGTGAGACAGAGTTGTGGGTCAAATATTATGTCAGAAATGCGGCCCAAATGCGGACCGCATATGTGTTCTGCGACCAGAAATGCGATCGCATTCTGGCATCTGGCAACTTATTTTCATTCCGATTTTTGACCCACTATAAATAAGGACCCATAACCCTAACATGTAAAAACCCTGTTATTTTCGATACTTTCTATGTAAAACTCACCAAACCACCTTCAAGCCATAGAAAATCACCTTGTAAACAGCCCCAAATTCCATGAAGAACACCTCCATCACATAGCTATCATCCTCCAATTACCAACCCAACTTTCCCCCATTTACATTCACCAAAATCCAGCTGAGAAATCGTCTGAAAAACAACCGTGAAATCATCCTTTCAACACCCCAACATCAGTTACGAAATTTTCCACTTTCTAACCCCAAAACCCCAGCACAAATTGCTACGATTTCGTGGTGGGACAGTACTAGAAATCTAAGACGAGTTTGAGGCTCGAAGGTTTGTGGCTTTGATTGTTGCAGAGATTTGAATGCATTGGAAACCTAGAATTTAGAAGCAAAGCGAGGTAAGTGGTTGTCCTAATCTTAGCTTGAGGGACTAGAAATCATGTGCTAATTGTTAAATTGCTTCTTGTTGAGAACAATGTACAGGTATGGTGACGAGTACCTATACATTGGTGTCGAGCATGACCGTGGGTCTTTTATTAATAATTGTGGTGCAACTATTGTTCTAATTTTTTGAATATTATTCGTGATATTGTTGTGATATAAGTGGGAGCGGGTGGCATGCCTGCCACAAGATATCGTGAAATGAGGGCGGGTGGTACGCCTACCACATGAATTCATCATTGTAATTGTTCCTCTTGATTATAGGCTTATGAAACTTCTATTCAGCATAATTTAGATTGTTCGAAGCACTAGTGAATAAGGAATTGTTAGAAGTCAAAAAGGGGTTCAGTGTCTAAGTCGTGGGTAGTGTCTTAGGAGCTCGTTAGTAGTTTAACGGATCCGGTGTCATAATAGCAGCGTCGTGTCTAGGTTTAATGAAATGATAGTTGGGTTGGGAGGTTAATTGTAGAACTTCGACTGTAATGGAGTACTAACATTGATTGAGCTAAATAGGAGTCGAATATGGTTTGGTTATAGCTGATTTCCCCTGGCCAGGATGATTGTTTGATGCTATTTATCCCCTCATTGGGAAGTTGTTATGTTGCCTTGTCCCCATGCCGGGACTTCTTGTGATTGTTGCAGTATTGTAAGTGGGAGCGGGTGGCACGCCTGCCACGAGATATTATGAAAATGGGAGCGGGTGGTACGCCTACCACAGGATATATTGTAAGTGGGAGCGGGTGATACGCCTACCACAGGATATATTGTAAGTGGGA
>MCJB01050304.1:36203-52122 GCA_002018475.1 Nicotiana obtusifolia
TCATCTCATTGTGTTAAAGGCTAAATTGTAGTTTTCCTTCTTAATCGTTGATGATTCGTTTCGCCTTATTTGTCTGTTATTGCAATGTATGTTTTTTTCCCTGTTTAAATTGTTTATGTACTTCTAGTTTTCTGCTGTAGATACATATATGTTTATAACTAAACAGGTTTATCTGGAGTCTGGTCCTAGCCTCGTCACTACCTCGCCGGGGTTAGGCCAGGCACTTACCAGCACATAGGGTCGGTTGTGCTGATACTACACTCTGCACTCTTTTGTGCAGATCCCGGCGCCGCAGGTTTCGGACAGTAGATAGCTTCCAGCTTTGTGATCATCAGGCGACCCAAGGTAGTACTGCAGACGTTCGCAAATCTTGGTGTCCCCTGTCCATTTCCCTTACCTTCTTGTTCCACGTAGTTCGGAGACAGTATGTTGTTATTTCTTTCAGAACCTTATTTGTAGAAACTCTTAGACAGTCTGTGAAACTGTGACGCCAGATCTTGGGTAGTTGTAGGGGATTTGGTATTGATGATGTTTTGTAAAGTATAAAGTTTAATTCATATCGTTTTGATGTTACCAGTTTTGGTTGATATTTTTGTGCTGCAAATGTACTCGTAAGTTGAAAAAGGGAAAATAGTCCGGTTGATTGGCTTGCCTAGCTTTCACTAGTTGGCGCCATCACGACTCCCGAGGGTGGGAAATCCCGGGTCATGACAGGTTGGTATCAGAGCCCTAGGTTTACATAGGCCTCACAGTTCACAGACAAACTCGGTAGAGTCTGAGGGATCGTTACAGAGACGTCTGTATTTATCCCCCAGAGGCTACAGAGTTAGGAAAAGACTCCACTTTTGTTCATTCTTGTTGTGCGGTTTGCCCCTCAAATACTAATTGGATTCCTACTCTATTCTTTAGCAGATGGCGAGAACACGCGCTTCCTCTTCTACCGCTCAGTAGCCCGAGCTCCCAGCAACAGCTCCTACACGGGGCAGAAGGCGAGGTCGAGGTCGTGCTAGGGGTCGAGGCAGGGGCAGGACTCAGCCTCCTGCAGCCACACTAATGGCGGAACCTCAGATTGATCTTGACGAGGAGGTTCTAGCCCCAGCAATTCCGGTGGGCCCAGCTCAGGTCCCCGAGGGGTTTATTGCTACCCCGGTCCTTCAGGACGCTTTGGTCTGGTTGGTGGGCCTCATGGAGAATGTCACTAGAGCAGGCTTACTTCCTGTAGCGCCAGCCACTCCTTGGGCTGGGGAAGGGACTCAGACTGCGGCTACTCGTACTCCGGACCATATAAAAATTGGTGGTAGTATTTCAAAAGATGGACCATATATATCCATCATTTACAGAACCAATTTGGTATCTGTTGTTCAAACAAATTGGAACATAATTTTATGAACCAAGAGTGTTTCCTATTAGGATTCTCATATAAGAAAGTTTTATAAAAACTTTTACTATAATCCTAGTAATTGAACTTTACCGAGTCATTTTGTTTTGGATGAGTATATTCTCTTTCCTTTAATGTACTCATTCCCCATTCATCTGAGGCTAGTACCTTCTTTATAATTATCTTAGAGAAATTATAAATTCTCTTTGTATTAGCTGGATAAAAATGTTGAATTTCAGTTGAACCAGTAGATGAAGGAATTAGCTCGTAATTCATTCAGTATTTATAAGTAGTGGTAGCATATAATGCTGTATCAAAATACCTGGTGACGATTTGCTAGGGGTTATCCTTCCATTTCAGATAGGATTGTTCTACAAGAATTAATAACTCTTTTCTCTCTTTCTGGTTATAAACCTCAATGTTATCATGGCTATCATCTGTCAATGATGAGGAATATGATGGAGGATTGTTGTCTCTATCTTATTTGGATTTCATAAAATCCAAAAATTCTTTGTACATTGGGTGGTCAATATTAAGACCTGATGTTCCTGTGATATTGGCAAGTATTAGCTGCTGATTCCCTATCTGGGCTAGGATATTTCCTCCGCCATAGGAAGATTCTGGTTTTCTTCCTCGCCCCCTCCCTCGAGGAGGTCTATATGCAGGTCTCATATCTTGTCAAAACAATAAAATAATTATAATTCAAAAATTCTCTAGTAAGAAATTTAGGGAGACTATTATCTGTCCCTTTTTTATAAATAATCTCAAAATCAAATGGAACTAACAAGGCTTGCCATCTTGCAAACATCTGTTTAGAAACATCATGTTTACAATCTTTATTAAAGATAAATATTTCTGCTTGGCAATCAATTTTTATTAAAAACTTCTGATTATTAATCAGTCTGAAATTTTAATACACATTTTACTATGACAGGGATTTCCTTAGCCACAGTAGCATAATTCTTTTGGGAATTATTCCATTTTCCCGAATAGAATTGAACAAGATATTCTTGTCTATCAGTTGGAGAACATTGTTTTAGTATTCCACCAAATTCAATCTCTGAGGCATCAGTTTCAACTACTTTTGCTCAACTTGGATTAGCAAATGTAAGACATGGAAGGTTATTAACCTTCTGCTTAATTATTCTGATTGCTGTAGTATGATCATTAGTCCAGGCTTTCGAATTTTTCTTCAATCTTTCATAAAGAATTGAAGTATCCTTAACTAGGTCCGTCATGGAAGGAGAAATATAATTAAGGCTTCCTAGAAACCTTTGGAGCTGAGTCTTATTAGTAATGACATATGGGAATTTGGATGCAAATTCAATACTCCTTTGGATCGGAACTATTCTTCCATTCTGAATATTATGACCTAAGAATCTTATATTAGTCTGAAAAAGGGCCATCTTTGGTTTAGAGATGACTAAACCATTTTGAATTATGATTTTTCTAAAAAGATCCAAATGTTTAAAATGAATCTCAATATTTTTTGAAAATACTAAAATATCATCAATATACACGATTATAAAATCTGTATAAGGCATGAAAATATCATTCATAATTTTCTGAAATTTAGAAGGGGCTTTTTGAGACCAAATGGCATAACATTCCATTCATATTGACCCATTGGGGCATTGAAAGCAGTTTTATATCTATCTAACTCAGATATCTGAATTTGCCAATAACTAGATTTCAAATCAAAATTTGAAAATATTATGGCATCATGTGATCTATCCAATAAATCGTTTTTATTAGGGATTTGATATCTTATACATTTTAAAGCCATATTAAGGGGTTTATAATTAATAACTGACCTTGGAACTCCTCGTTCCTGTTTAGCATGTTTATTAACGTAAAAAGCAGTATAAGACCATTTGGACCTTCACGGCCTTATAAGACCTTTCTGCAGCAAAGAATTTATTTCTTTTTTGCATAATTCCAAAAATTCTGAATTCATTTTGCAAGGTCTAACTTTAATAGGATTATTATCCTCCGAAAAGTCTTCTTTATAAGGAAGACTAACTATATGCTTTTTCCTATTCCAAAATTGATTTAGATGGTCTCCACAAATTTATAAAGCAAGCTGATTCTTTAATAAATTAATTTTTTCAATAAGTTTAGGAGTTTTTAAATCCTGTTCAATTGTAAGACTGCAAATCTCATTTAAAAAAAAATCAATTTGTCTAATTTTTGCAATAATATTATTAGAAATGATCTCATTCAAAATTCGTTTTTATTAGGGATTTGATATCTTATACATTTTAAAGCCATATTAAGGGGTTTATAATTAATAACTGAACTTGGAACTCCTCGTTCCTATTTAGCATGTTTATTAACGTAAAAAGCAGTACAAGACCATTTAGACCTTGAAGGCCTTATAAGACCTTTCTGCGGCAAAGAATCTATTTATTTTTTGTATTATTCCAAATATTCTGAATTTATTTGACAAGGTCTAGCTTTAGTAGGATTATTATCCTCCGAAAAGTCTTCTTCGTAAGGAAGACTAAGTATCTACTTTTTCCAATTGCAAAATAGATTTGGATGGTCTCCGACTGATGGTGCATTCTTTTGTGAGAATCGATCTCTAAGATCTCCTCACACTTGATCAGCTGTCTTAGCATGAATGATACCTTTGGCTAGATCAGGTTCCACTGAATGTGTAAGCCATGATAAAACCATGTTGTTACATTGATTCCATTGCACATATTATGTTGGTTGTTCTGATTTTGAAGGTGATTTGATAGATCCATTGATAAAGCCAATTATACTTTTGGCCGTGAGGGCATGTATCATGGATTTACTCCATGATGGATAGTTGGCGCCATTTAGTTTCGTCGGAACGAGCATATGATTAGGATGATCTGAAGGATGAACGAAGTATGGGTTAGATGGGTCCATACCAAGGCTTTGCTGGCTGATTTTTGAAGTGTTGGAATTGAGATTTGCTGTATTGTCTATGTCATTTCGCATTTATTTGAAAAAATTAACAGCGGCTCTGATACCAACTTAAGAAAGAAACATTGATGAAACTTAAGGAACAGTGAAGCTTTAGATGAGAAGGAAATTGGTTGATTTTTTTTTTTTTTTTTTTTTGTTATTTAAATTTACAGAATAGCAACATATATACACACATTGTACAAATCAATCTATGCATAGTTTATGCCACCAAATCAGTGATCCATATTCTGTGGGATCTAATTTACACTAGACAGGAAAGTGAATATGAGATATCAATACAATATTTCTTAACATATAAGGTTATTGACATCAATACCAGACCAAACGTTGGCAAGGTTAAAGTTGAATTTGACTTGGCTATTCATAGAAAGGAGTCGGTATGAGTTGGTATCCGAGGTAAACATGGTATTGAAAAGGGAGATTCAAGCAAGTGGTGTAGTACGACTAGACCCTGGAGTGTTGTTTCATTTGTAGACATGCTCAGGAGGTCAATGACAGTGCAAGTGACAAAGGGAAGAAAGTTACTATTAGTAATACATTTGTGGTGTCTTCAACAAAGTCTAGAGGGGAGCCCAATGTAGCTAAAGAACTTAGAAAGGCTTGAAAGGGCTGAAAGGGGGGAGGAGAAGAAGCCGAAGTCCAAAGTTACTTAAAAGGTTCAGAAATGGTTTAAAGGCTAAGCTGGTAAAGAAAAAGATGAAATCGAGAGTAAGACAAAATTCTTGCAAGGTGGATCCTCAGAAACAACTTCAAGCAGATAATGAAATACATAGACTTGTGAATAAAAATATTGTGGTTCATAGTTTGCAAAAAGAGCACGTTTCTAGTAATGACATTTATCACTATTACAGAATCCAGTAATCTTCCATTGTTGTTGAAGAACTCTTTTCAGCATATTAAAATGACAAAAATTTATGGGGATGCAAGTGAGCGAACTTATGGAATAAAGCCAAGGGAAGCACAACAGGCTGATATTAACTAGTCTCCACTAGTTAAAAATACTGAAAATAGCTCTACTTTTAGAAAATATTCTGAAGGTGGTCCAATTTAGAAGTCCATAAGCATTGAAGGTGGAGATACCTAAGGGTGTTTAGAAACAATAGGTTGACCAGAATAATCACCACTAGTTGAGGATGTTGATCATGGTAGAAATATTCTGAAGAAGCTCAATCTCAGAATAAGGTATTATATTGTGAAAAAGACAGTCAGGTCCAGAATTTCAAAAGTATTGTATTAGAATGTCACTTGTGGATTTCTATCCAGTCTCAGGAGGATACAGGGGATTACAATGCTAGTCTTGTTCACTAGATACACAGGTAGAAGAAACTGTTACTGGGACAAGAAAAGATGAAGGGCTTCAGGTTGCTGAAACTGATGTTTTGAACGTGGATGAAGAAGGGTTTAGTGAGTATGAATCAGAATATAGCCAATGAGAAGAAGCGCGCATAGTGACAATCAAGAAAATGATAAGTATGAAGAATGCATTTCTACAGATGAAGGGGAATTCATTAATGCTCTTGCACCTCAAAAATCATGGAATGAACAAAATGCTGAAAATACAGTAATTCAACCTACCAATGGCCTCAATTTGAAAGATAAACTTTCATCTAGAAATAGAGGAAAGGCTAGTAGAAGTTGAATTTTTTAAATTTTGGTCCTATAACAAGGACTAAGGTAATAGCCAATCAAATTAGTACATTCATTTGTAACATTAAGGACGGTAAGGTCCAGGGAGCCTTTGAAAAACCTTCTCTTTTTTTTTGTCAAGTATGCACAATATTCAGGTTATTGCTTCGCAAGAGCCTTTGTGAAACCTGTTAAGATAGAAAAAACTTAGAAGATTTTTGCGTTTTGATAGTTGTAATTCAAATATAAATGGCAAATTTTGGAGTTTTACAGCTTGTGTGGATGGTTGTTACATATCGTTTCATAATGTATCGTATTGTATTGTATTGTACTATATCGTTTGTTGAATACAATGTTTGGATAGATTGTTTCGTTTGTCATTGTTTCATGATATCACACACCATCAATATGAAGAATAAACTTGCAATATTATAAAGAAAATTTACGATATGGGGTAAAATTATTATATAAAAGGATAGGGTACATAATAAAATAAAATTATTTAATAATAATGAGGGGTGAGATGAGAGAAAAAGACAAGGTAACGACGCGACCACACCAAATCGGTCTTTACATAAAGTGGCACATTTCGTCGTTACGTAACGACGGATTTAACGATACGATACAATAAAATTTAAGATCGTATTTAAAGTAACAATACGATACAATACAATAGGTAATAACCATCCAAACCAGTTGTTAGGCAAATACTTTGAAGACCTGAATTTGTTATGAAGATGACCAGCAGATAACAATTAACTTAAATGTGACAGATGAGAGGAATTTTTTTGGATGACTTTTGTTTATGACAAATTCACTAGAGAACTTAGACTATCACTCTGGGAAAATTTAAGACAATGTAGTTTGAATATAGAAGGCCCATGAAATATTAGTGGTGATTTTAATGCAATAGTGAAAGCAGAAGAAAAGAAAAGTGGCAGACCTCATAGGATAAATGCTAGACATGATGTTAATCAACAATAAATGGACGGCTAGATTTTCAAGAATTGAAGTAGAACATCTAACAAGCACTGATACCACTGCTTATAAAATGTTCTAATACGAATTAAAATTTCATCAGTTATTTCAAGTTCTTGAAGTTTAGCAAATCATCCTGATTTCTCAATATAATGCAACAAGCCTGGAATGTAGAGGTGGAAGAAATATGGAATTTCAACAGAAATTTTGAGTTCCTGGTCTAAGAAGCAGATAGAGGATGTGTTCATCCATATCATATCAAGGGATGGGAACAGAAAATGTTACAGTTGAAAATACATAGATCGATGGTTTTAATGAGGCAAAGAGAGCAGACGACACAAGGCTTAGGCAGAATATACAAGGTGGTTGAAGGCAGAATAATCAATTTTTAAGCAAAAAGTAAAATCATAGATAGCTGAAAGAAGGTGATCGATTCAAACAGTAAGTACTTTCACTCTGTAATTAATGAGAGGCGAAGAAGACTTACTCTTCATAAAAGAAAATATATGAAGGATAATGTATTAGTGGGTCAGCAGATTGGTACATAAGTAGTTGATCATTTTTCAACTCTAATCTAAAATATCCCAGCTTCAGCATTTTGACTGTGTTGAACCAGCGATTAAACAACCTAATAATAAGGCTTTATGCTTAACTCCAGATGAAAAGAACTAGTATTTTTTATATGAACCAAGATAGTACCCCCAGGATGGTTTTGATGAAGCTTTTATCACTATGCTTCTAGGATCGATGTTATCTAGATTGATCAGATGTACTTTAATTTGTTCTAAGTTTTTTCAATGAAGCGATTTTGTCAAAGTTTTATACTAGTTTCTGCCTAATTCTACTGCACAAAGTGGAGCACCCCTCATCCTTCTCTGAACACAGACCCATTAGTCTTAGCAACTTGCATGTCTTCGATGGCGACATTCTTGCAAAATGCTACACACCACATATTCTTTCAATAAAGAGACAGAAAATTTCTTTTTCATCTTCTGGTATTTCAACTAATTCATGTGTTCTTTATGTCCAGACAGCTGGTGTTTTAATATTCTACTTAAGTATATCAACGTTAATTCTCTATGTCGAATCTCGATCGAAGTACGCCAACTGACGTGTTATTTGTTTTCATGTGTTTAATATTTTTGGACACAAAGTAATGCATATAATGTGCACTTTCATCTTTCTTTTCTATATTTTGAAATATTTGTTGGTATACTAATAGTTTTCTATTGTCTCAACTTCTTAAAACTGATACGTTAGGTGAGATAGTAGGATAAGGGCCACTCACGGATAGCAGTTATGGTGAATCGTATGTTGTAGACTATAGTATGAGCGTTTTTGTGTGTATATATATATATATATATACACACAGTATTCGTTCTTGACATGTACTTTGTGTTCGTACTGATTGTTTTTGATATATAATTTCGTTATTGTATTGTATGGATGTCTAAGTATGGACTTACTAATATAAAAAAAGAATGAGATTGTGAACTATATATGATTATCAGTAAGTGAAATATTGAACGACGAATATATTTCTGAAACACTGACCAACTTTTAAAAGGTAGTGTTTCTTTGATGAAACAAATTAATGCTGTACATAACTGTAATACTTAAAATATCACTCAATATGTATAACTTTAATTCATGAACTAAGAATAAAATTTGGTGAAACAGAATTCTTTTTGGGCTTAATTTGACGTGCTAATCACTAAGCTGACTTTTAATAGAACTAGAATACATAATAAAAATCGTAAAAATTGTACGGGCATTTTATTTGGTCGCCCCCATTTAATCTATATTCACTTTTTAACAAATTTTTAACTCGTACTCACTTTTTAAATAGCTTCAAGCAGCTTTCTCCTCCTCCTTCTCCTCCTTCTCCTCCTTTGTTTTCTTCTTCTTCTCCTTATTCTCCTTCTTCTTCTTCTTCTTCGGGTGACAATGATTTTATATGATGGTTGTGAACATATTTTAATGTAATTTATGATTTTTTTACAATGGTGAGCTATTATGACGCTTTATTTTTTACTATTGCATAAGGTTTTTTTTTCTTTTTTTTCTTAATTGCAAAATGGGTTCATTAAATTTATTGTTGTTTTGACAAATAGATGATTGGAGTTTGTTCCTGATGATATTTGGAGGTTATGTTTCAAATTTGAGCTCATTTGGAGTAGATTTAGGTATTAAATCGTATATTTGAATGTTATAATTCGAAGAACAAATTTCTGTTTCTGTGCAATTTGCACTTCAGGCTTATTTGGCCTTAAGTGCATAAAAACGTTGGTTGCACTTCAGACCTTTTGGCCTTAAGTGCATCCGAAGTGCAATTTTTCACTTCAGACTTATTGGCCTTAAGTGTAGCAAAACGTTTGTTGCACTTCAGATCTTTTGGCCTTAAGTGCATCTGAAGTGCAAATTTTCACTTCAGACTTATTGGCCTTAGGTGTAGCAAAACGTTTGTTGCACTTCAGACCTTTTGGCTTTAAGTGCATCTGAAGTGTAATTTTTCACTCCAGACTTATTGGCCTTAAGTGTGGCAAAACGTTTGTTACACTTCAGACCTTTTGGCCTTAAGTGCATCTGAAGTGCAATTTTCACTTCAGACTTATTGGTCTTAAGTGCATGAAACCATTGGTTACACTTCAGACCCTATTTGGCCTTAAGTTCATCTGAAGTGCAAATTTTCACTTCAGACTTATTGGCCTTAAGTGAATGAAAACGTTTGTTGCACTATAGACTTTTTGGCCTTAAGTGCATCTGAAGTATAATTTTTCGCTTCAGACTTATTGGCCTTAAGTGCATCTGAAATGCAATTTGTCACTTCAGACTTATTAGCCTTAAGTGCATGAAACCATTTATTGTACTTCAGACCTATTTGGCCTTAAGTGCATTTGAAGTGCTATTTTTCACTTCAGACTAATTTTTTTTAACTTCAGACCCGATAAGTCTGAAGTTGATCGTAAAGTGAGTACGCTTGCAAACCTTTTTAAAAAATGGATATAAGTTCAATTGTGATCCCAAAACCAAGTATAGAGGCAAAAACCCCAGTCTTAATGTTGTTGAGACCTATGCTTTCTGGAATGCTAATGAGCCCGTATAAGGTTTGCTCTATCATATTTAGGCACGTAATTCTTTTGGACACAAATTTTCTTAATTCTCTCGATATTGTTTCTCTCTGAATATGTCTCTCAGCTAGCAATATTCCTTTCTTCGGCTCCGATTAATCCTCCTTTTCTCTTCATACACTATACTCTAAAAACTCTTCAAGGCACCCAAATACAGGGACATAAATATCAAGGTCACCTTCATTTTTGCCAACTTTTAATTAAGTCTGTGTATGTGTAAGTTGTGTATCAGTTGTGAGAGTGGAATTATTAAATTTCAAAAGCTATGTTTAGAATATCTACGTAGTTGAGAATTTATTTTCATTACACGGTTTATAATATCTAAACACAAAATATTTGTACAATGCATTGAAACGCCCAAACATAAAAATTAATAAGCTGAAAAATCATAAGTTGGGCTGATCAATTTATGACTTTTGGCTTATTTTGACTTAATAAGCATTGAGCTTATAAGCACTTTTAATTTCACCAAATGCTTATTAAAATAAGTGCTTATAAACTAGTTTGACCAGCTTGTAAACTTATCCAAATACCCTCATAATTTATAATGCACTTGGTATGGGACCATGGAAGGGAAAAATAATGAGATTTTTACCTTCCTATACTACATATGAAATTTTATTACCCTCCCTAATCAAGTTTTAACTTAATTACATGGCCATATACAATTTACCAATTATCTACAAATTAGTCTTAAATGAGTATCCATTTATATTAGGAATTGAATAAGGAATCGATTGTTTCTCATCCCTGTTCTCTCTCTAGCGCTCTCTCTCTCCATCTCCCTCTCCTGCGCTTTCTGTCTCTCTCCGTCTCTCTATCTCTCATTCCCTATTCTTTCCCCAATTTTCTTCCTATGATGTTCTCTACTTTTTATCCTTTCATGTTGTATATATTTTTAGTGGAATTCATCAATAGATTTCAATCGTTTTACTATGGAGTTTTGACTTAGCGATTTTCTTTCATGTTGCACAATTGGTGTTCAAATTGAAATTGCCAATCAATAAATTATGAAGGTGTTTGTCTCTCCACCATTGACAGCCATTAAAAAACTTTGAAGCTTAGAATTCGAATTTGGATTTTCAAAACCCATTATTTGTTTGGATTGGGTGTTGCAAATAATTGAAAGTATTGTTTTTATATCTCAATTTTGAGGGTGTTTGGTGAAGATTAGACTTGATTTTAGCTGAACTTTAGATTAAAACGCGAGGAAGAAGAAGAAGAACACATGACATATAATATACTTACGAAATTGTAGTAAAATTATATTATAATTGTATGTAAATTGTATTTTGTTGTATATATATACACACACACACACACAACAACATACAAATTAAAATTGTATGTAATTGTATGTTTGTATGTTATATATATATATATATATATTTATTTGAATGTTGTATGAAAGCTGAAAAATAGTTGTATAATGTATGAATCTTTGTATAAAATTTGTATTTAAGTTGTCAATACTATTTTTTTACATAAAGTTATTGATATGTATCAAAATTATATTAAGAGAGAAAGTTTTGATTGGAATTTTAGAGAGGAAGAAGCACACACCACATACAAAATATACACAAATCAGATACAAAATATACAAAAGACATATTGTATAAAATTTGTATGAAAATTGTATTTAAGTCGATGTTGTAGATGTATTTTAACTGGTAAAAATAATGTATGAAAGTTGTAGATAAATTATAAATAAGTATATACTATATAATTAGTTGTATGGAATTTATTTTTAGTATGTATAAAAATTATAAATAAGTTATATATTATTTAATAGTTGTATAAAATTTATTTTTAGTTTAATGCTATTGTAAATGTATCAAATTTATATCAAATTTATACGAAATTTATTTTTAATTTGTATGTTGTTGTACCATACATTATTTTTTTCTGACAATCAATTGATTAATAAACTATCAAATAGCATATCTTACTAGAACAAAGAAGTTGAATGATAGAAAGGAAATTGCTAATCGTTTTATATAATGAAAACGGTCTAGTACATACTTGAATTGGAAAGTTTTTTTTTAGTTCCCAAATCTCAATAGAATTGTTGTGCTAGTACGTCAGTCAATCAAGAAAATGGTGTGCTAAATAGATAAAGAAGAACATACACAGCTAAGAAGTTGTGAGCGGAGCAAGTTTCATATATTTTTGGACGAGTTTGTGTTTAGCTTAAAATAGGTAATCCATAATTGGAAGGAATCTAATTGAAAGAGTAGAGGAGAGAAAAAAGGAAAAAGGGTGTAACTTAATCGCTTAATTAAGGCACTAATAATGAATTGTATATAAATTATAAACAAATCTTATTTAGGGCGAGTAATTTTCAAAACTGAGATAATTTTGATAATATCATATAGTGTATAAAAAAAAAAATCCCAAAAATAATTCACTTCAAATACGTTTAGGGGCCGTAAAATTCCACACTTTGTATTTTACTTATGTTTAATATAAAAATATATATTTTTTGCAATAAACTAAAAAAGAAAAGTGTTGCATAATCTGTATTGATACCTCGTATAAGCCTCCTTACTAGAATTTACGAATCGCGATTTGTGATAAGTAGTAATTCTTTTTTACTTTCTTTCATCTGAATCACGTGGCTAAATTAAGCTTTTGTATTGTGAATAACGAGGACAGAAAAGGAAATTTCGAATATGAGTGCTGGGCAACGCTCTGAATCTTCTTCTTCTTCCTCATCATCGTCATGGTTATCTCACTTTTGGTCATCGGCGCTCCGTTCAAAACCACTAGCTCCGCCGTCCGACACCACAATCCGTACTGCCTCCGGCGGCGAAGGTCTCGTCCGCCGTCTAAGTCTCTTTGATCTTCTTCTCCTCGGAATTGGTGCTTCTATTGGTGCCGGAATCTTCGTCGTCACCGGCACCGTCGCCCACGATGCTGGTCCAGGTCAGCTTCCAACTAACGTCCAATTGATTGCTACATAATATTAAAACCCATTATTACGTCCTTATTATGTTTGACACTTCAAATTTTACTTACTCTCTTTGTACCAATTTATGCGATGCGTTTTGATTTTTAGTCTGTGCTTATGTATTTCTGTAATACAACTAATCTAACACAAATATCCCTGACTTGTTTTAGACTAAAGTTTCAAAGCCTTTCTTTCTTTAATCCGGCTCAATCTGCATCACATAAAATGAGACACTGGGAGTACTTTGGATTTTGGAAGCTAAACTGAACAAGATAAGTTCTTATTGTAAAGTTAAATTTGATTTTGAAATCTACATGAGACATTACTGTAAGTTGCAGTCTTTCTCTATCAAAACAGTAAAGGTTTGCTTTTAAAAAATATTGGTCAAAGTTCACTTAGTTTGAACCTTGCAAAAATGTCACTTTGAAACTAAATTATTTAGGATTTAAGTTATAAGCACTAACAATATAAAAATTTGTTTGCAGTAACAGTGAATTTTGACAATCTCAGGTTAATTAACATTTTTAGCATATTACTATGTTAATCAAGAGATTACCTGTAATTAACTACTAACCTGATTGTGTAAATATATTTTACACCGTCAGTGCTAGAACTTAAAGTCCATTATTTATTGATAATGACGGTCCTTTCTTGGCACTGTATTAAACACTAATGTTATAAAAAGTGTGTATAGGATCCAAAAGTCCTTTCCAATAATTTCCTAAATACCCTCTATCGCTTGCTTAAATTGATGAATTATAGTAACGAAGAATGTAAATAACCAACGGTGGTTCTTCTTAAGGTATTTTCGTATCAATATAAAGGGCCTTCATGCCTATTGTGTACCTGTATCTCAAATAGGTTATGATAGGTCATTCCATGGTTAGATTATTACTGCTCTGTAAAAGATACTGTACCTGAGTGATATTGACCTCTAATATATTTTTTTGGATCAGTTAAAGATGAATTGTTTTTGCCCTTTTATACTTTAATTGAAGAAAAATTCCATACTTTTTTTAATTAAAAAAATACTTGAGGCTCTTGCGGTTATGTGATAAGTTGCTATACCAAATGTATGGTGATAACTTTGCAAACTTTTGGCTTCATGTTTTTCTTCAGTGAGAAGTTTAGCTTCATCCATGTGTGTGTATGCGTGTATCTTTATTTCCCAATTTCTTTTGTGTAATCTAAAATAGGTTTTACAGTTATCAGTTATCACATCGAAGTTGCAGGTAAAGGCTGAAGTATCTAGTTTGAGTAGCCATTGCTGTAAATTAAGCTTCTTTGATAGAAGAGAAGCAAACTACACAGCTTATATCCTTTCCATCGTAGTGTGCATATGTTATTAGTTTTCATTAATGAGGATTTGATTTCTGCTGATGCAGGAGTCACCGTAAGCTTCATAATTGCAGGAGGATCTTGTGTGCTCAATGCTCTCTGTTATGCTGAGTTAGCTTCATGCTTTCCAGCCGTTGTTGGGGGAGCATACTTATATGCTTATACAGCTTTCAACGAGATTATTGCTTTCCTTGTGTTTTCTCAGTTGATGCTTGACTATCATATTGGTGCAGCTAGTATAGCTCGCAGTTTAGCAAGCTATGTTATTACTGCACTAGAGCTCATTCCCTTCCTCAAGAGCAACATCCCAAGTTGGGTTGGACATGGCAGTGAAGAAATATATGGAGCATTTTCTTTTAATTTATTAGCTCCAATTCTCCTAGTGCTTTTGACAATTGTTCTATGTCGAGGTGTCGGAGAATCGTCTATATTAAATTCAGTGATGACAGTGACTAAGGTGTTTCTCATATACTCTTTGTCCTTTGTTATTTGGAATAATAGGGGAGCTTGTCCTTCTTGGTGATTGAATATCATTTAGGGTAAAGGTCCTTCTAATTTCGAAGTGTAACTCCTTAACTTAGCGTAAACATTGCTAATGCAAGTTCAACAATTAGTAATGAAATTAGTTAACTTAGGAAATTAAAGTTCTCCATAATCTGAGGAAGAGGATAACTACATATACTAGTGCTTTATGTATGGATGCTTAGAAAAAGTTGTGGATCACCTCTAATTGCATAGCTAAGTGGCTATGCACCTGTGGTGGGTTCTTTAACGAGTCAGAGTGCACGGGATGATGCCGGGTTTACTGAATGACGTACACAGTTTAGCCATTAGATGAAGAAAAGGAAAATACAGGGCAAGGGATGTTGCCTCTCTAGCCATCACGAGGGTCCTTTGGAAAGAAAGGAATAGGAAAGCTTTTGAGGGGATAGAAAATGATTCTGTATAATGTAACCATCTCAAAAAAAAAATGATTCTGTATCAAAAGAAATAGCCTTTTATTCTTGGTTAGCTTTTGCTGCACCCATGAAATATGTCCGTATAGAAGATTGGATGTCATTTATAGAGGACCATGTTTTTGTGTTTGGCCCTAACCTTTATGTAGAAGGCTTATATAGGAGAGTATTTTCACATTCTTCTAAAAATTCACACAAACCCAAAGGAACTAATGTGTTGCTTTACTTTTTCATGCAAAAATAATGTTGAACATTTTGCTCCATAACTGAAAAGAAAGTAATCCTTTTTTGGTTGAAAAGGAAAGTACTACAACATGAAAATAAAGTAATCATTTTGTTGAAATGAAAGAAAATACTTTTTCTACATCATTTTATTGAAATGAAAGAATATACTTTTACTACATTATTTTGTTGAAATGAAAGAATATTCTTTTACATCATGAAAAGAAAGTACTTTTTTTGTTAAAATGAAAAAAAAAATACTTTTTTTACATCATGAAAAGAAAATACTTATTTGTTGAAATGAGAAAGAAAATACTCTACCTATAACATAAAAAGAAAGTACTATTAATGATATTTCTATGTAGGGTGGGGTTGGGGTAGG